>OX463233.1:108497564-108505064 GCA_949820135.1 Sylvilagus floridanus | reverse complement strand
AGGGTTAGTGTTAGGATTAGGGTTAGGGTTAGGGCTAGGGCTAGGGCTAGTGCTAGGTTTAGGGCTAGGGCTAGGGCTAGGGCTAGAGCTAGGCTTAGAGCTAAAATTAGGGCTATGGCTAGTGTTAGGGTTAGGGTAAGGGTTAGGGTTAGGGTTAGGGTTAGGGTTAATGTTAGGGTTACGTCTAGGGCTAGGGCTAGGGTTAGGATTAGTGCTAGGGTTAGGGCTAGGTTTAGGGTTAGGGATAGGGTCAGGGCTAGGGCTAGGGCTAGGGCTAGGGTTAGGGTCAGGGCTAGGGCTAGGGCTAGGGCTAGGTCTAGGGCTAGGGTTAGGGTTAGGGCTAGGACTACGGCTAGGACTAGGTTTACGTAGGGTTAGGGCTAGGGTTAGGGTTAGGGTTAGGGCTAGGCTTTGGGTTAGGGTTAGGGTTAGGGTTAGGGCTGGGGCTAGGGCTAGGGCTAGGGCGAGAGTTAGGGCTAGGGCTAGGGCTAGGGTTAGGGTTAGATTTAGGGTCAGGGCTAGGGCTAGGGCTAGGGCTAGGTCTAGGTCTAGGGCTAGGGCTAGGGTTAGTGTTAGGGTTAGGACTAGGTTTAGGGTTAGGGTTAGGGCTAGGGCTAGGGCTAGGTCTAGGGTTAGGGTTAGGATTAGTGCTCGGGCTAGGGCTAGGGTTAGGGTTAGGATTAGGTTTAGGGCTACGGTTAGGGTTAGGGTTAGGATTAGGTTTAGGGCTAGGTTTAGAGTTAGGGTTAGTGTTAAGTTTAGGGCTAGGGCTTGGGCTTGGGCTAGGGCTAGGGCTAGGGTTAGGGTTAGGGTTAGGGCTAGGGCTATGGCTAGGGTTATGGTTAGATTTAGGTTTAGGGCCAGGGCTAGGGTTAGGGTTAGGTTTAGGGTTAGGACTAGGGTTAAAATTTGGGTTAGGGCTAGGGCTAGGGCTAGGGCTAGGGTTAGGGTTAGGATTTGGTTTAGGGCTAGGGTTAGGGTTAGGGTTAGGGTTAGGGCTAGGGTTAGGGCTAGGGTTAGGGTTAGGATTAGGTTTAGGGCTACGGTTAGGTTTAGGGTTATTGTTAGGGTTAGGGTTAGGGTTACGGCTAGGGCTGGGGCTGGGGCTAGGGCTGGGGCTAAGGCGAGGGCTAGGGCTATGTCTAGGGCTGGGGTTAGGGTTAGATTGAGGGTTAGGGTTAGGGCTAGGGCTAGGGTTAGGGCTAGGGTTAGGGTTAGGTTTAGGGTTAGGGTTAGGGCTAGGGTTAGGGCTAGGGTTAGGTTTAGGGTTAGGGCTAGGGCTAGGGCTAGGGTTAGGGTTAGGATTAGGTTTAGGGCTACGGTTAGGGTTAGGGTTAGGGTTAGGCTTAGGGTTACGGCTAGGGCTGGGGTTGGGGCTAGGGCTAGGGCTAAGGCGAGGGCTAGGGCTATGGCTAGGGCTTGGGTTAGGGTTAGATTGAGGGTTAGGGTTAGGGCTACGGCTAGGGTTAGGGCTAGGTTTAGGGTTAGGGTTAGGGCTAGGGCTAAGGCTAGGGCTTGGGCTAGGGCTAGTGCTAGGGTTAGGGTTAGGTCTAGGGCTAGGGTTAGTGTTAGGATTAGGGTTAGGGTTAGGGCTAGGGCTAGGGCTAGGGCTAGGGCTAGGGCTAGTGCTAGGGTTAGGGCTAGGGCTAGGGCTAGGGCTAGGCTTAGGGCTAGAGTTAGGGCTAGGGCTAGGGTTAGGGTTAGGGTTAGGGTTAATGTTAGGGTTACGGCTAGGGCTAGGGCTAGTGTTAGGATTAGTGATAGGGTAAGGGCTAGGTTTAGGGTTAGGGATAGGGTCAGGGCTAGGGCTAGGGCTAGGGTTAGGCTTAGGGTTAGGATTAGGTTTAGGGCTAGGGTTAGGGATAGGGGTAGGGCTAGGGTTAGGGCTAGGGTTAGTGTTAGGGTTAGTGCTAGGGCTAGGGATAGGGTTAGGCTTAGGATTAGGTTTAGGGCTACGGTTAGGGTTAGGGTTAGGATTAGGTTTAGGGCTAGGTTTAGGGTTAGGGTTAGGGTTAAGTTTAGGGCTAGGGCTTGGGCTAGGGCTAGGGCTAGGGTTAGGGTTAGGGTTATGGCTAGGGCTATGGCTAGGGTTATTGTTAGATTTAGGTTTAGGGCAGGGCTAGGGTTAGGGTTAGGGTTAGGGTTAGGACTAGGGTTAAAGTTTGGGTTAGGGCTAGGGCTAGGGCTAGGGCTAGAGTTAGGGTTAGGATTAGGCTTACGGCTAGGGTTAGGGTTAGGGTTAGTGTTAGGGTTAGGGCTAGGGTTAGGGTTAGGGTTAGGGCTGGGGTTGGGGCTAGGGCTAGGGCTAAGGCGAGGGCTAGGGCTATGGCTAGGGCTTGGGTTAGGGTTAGATTGAGGGTTAGGGTTAGGGCTACGGCTAGGGTTATGGCTAGGGTTAGGGTTAGGGTTAGGGCTAGGTCTAGGGCTAGGGCTTGGGCTAGGGCTTGGGCTAGGGTTAGGGTTAGGTTTAGGGCTAGGGTTAGTGTTAGGATTAGGGTTAGGGTTAGGGCTAGGGCTAGGGCTAGGGCTAGAGCTAGTGCTAGGGTTAGGGCTAGGGCTAGGGCTAGGGCTAGGCTTAGGGCTAGAGTTAGGGCTAGGGCTAGGGTTAGGGTTAGGGTTAGGGTTAATGTTAGGGTTACGGCTAGGGCTAGGGCTAGGGTTAGGATTAGTGCTAGGGTTAGGGCTAGGTTTAGGGTTAGGGATAGGGTCAGGGATAGGGCTAGGGCTAGGGCTAGGGTTAGGGTCAGGGCTAGGGCTAGGGCTAGGGCTAGGTCTAGGGCTAGGGTTAAGGTTAGGGCTAGGAGTACGGCTAGGACTAGGTTTAGGGTAGGGTTAGGGCTAGGGTTATGGTTAGGGTCAGGGCTAGGCTTTGGGTTAGGGTTAGGGTTAGGGTCAGGGCTGGGGCTAGGGCTAGGGCTAGGGCGAGAGTTAGGGCTAGGGCTAGGGCTAGGGTTAGGGTTAGATTTAGGGTCAGGGCTAGGGCTAGGGCTAGGGCTAGGTCTAGGGCTAGGGTAGGGCTAGGGTTAGTGTTAGGGTTAGGACTAGGTTTAGGGTTAGGGTTAGGGCTAGGGCTAGGGCTAGGGCTAGGGTTAGGGTTAGGATTAGTGCTAGGGCTAGGGCTAGGGTTAGGGTTAGGATTAGGTTTAGGGCTACGGTTAGGGTTAGGTTTAGGATTAGGTTTAGGACTAGGTTTAGGGTTAGGGTTAGGGTTAAGTTTAGGGCTAGGGCTTGGGCTAGGGCTAGGGCTAGGGTTAGGGTTAGGATTAGTGCTCGGGCTAGGGCTATGGTTAGGGTTAGGATTAGGTTTAGGGCTACGGTTAGGGTTAGGGTTAGGATTAGGTTTAGGGCTAGGTTTAGGTTTAGGGTTAGTGTTAAGTTTAGGGCTAGGGCTTGGGCTAGGGCTAGGGCTAGGGTTAGGGTTAGGGTTAGGGCTAGGGCAATGGCTAGGGTTATGGTTAGATTTAGGTTTAGGTCCAGGGCTAGGGTTAGGGTTAGGGTTAGGGTTAGGGTTAGGGTTAGGATTAGGTTAGGGTTAGGGTTAGGTTTAGGGCTAGGGCTAGGGCTAGGGCTAGGGAGAGGGCTAGGTTTAGGGTTTGGGTTAGGGCTAGTGCTAGGGCTAGGGCTAGGCTTAGGGCTAGAGTTAGGGCTAGGGCTGGGGTTAGGGTTAGGGTTAGTGTTAGGGTTAGAGCTATGGTTAGGACTAGGGCTGGGGCTAGGGTTAGGGTTAGGGCTAGGGCTAGGGCTAGGATTAGGGTTAGGGTTAGGGTTAGGGCTAGGGCTAGGGCTAGGGCTAGGGTTAGGGTTAGGGTTAGGTCTAGGGCTAGTTTTAGTGTTAGGGTTAGGACTAGGTTTAGGGTTAGGGTTAGGGCTAGGGCTAGGGCTAGGGCTAGGGTTAGGGTTAGGATTAGGTTTAGGGCTAGGGTTAGGGTTAGGGGTAGGGCTAGGGTTAGGGCTAGGGTTAGTGTTAGGGTTAGTGCTAGGGCTAGGGATAGGGTTTGGGTTAGGATTAGGTTTAGGGCTACGGTTAGGGTTAGGGTTAGGATTAGATTTAGGGCTAGGTTTAAGGTTAGGGTTAGGGTTAAGTTTAGGGCTAGGGCTTGGGCTAGGGCTAGGGCTAGGGTTAGGGTTAGGGTTAGGTCTAGGGCTATGGCTAGGGTTATGGTTAGATTTAGGTTTAGGGCCAGGGCTAGGGTTAGGGTTAGGGTTAGGGTTAGGACTAGGGTTAAGTTTGGGTTAGGGCTAGGGCTAGTGCTAGGGCTAGGGTTAGGGTGAGGATTAGGCTTAGGGCTAGGGTTAGGGTTAGGGTTAGGGTTAGGGCTAGGGTTAGGGTTAGGCTTAGGGCTGGGGTTGGGGCTAGGGCTAGGGCTAAGGCGAGGGCTAGGGCTATGGCTAGGGCTTGGGTTTGGTTAGATTGAGGGTTAGGGTTAGGGCTACAGCTAGGGTTAGGGCTAGGGTTAGGGTTAGGGTTAGGGCTAGGGCTAGGGCTAGGGCTTGGGCTAGGGCTAGGGCTAGGGTTAGGGTTAGGTTTAGGGCTAGGGTTAGTGTTAGGATTAGAGTTAGGGTTAGGGCTAGGGCTAGGGCTAGGGCTAGTGCTAGGTTTAGGGCTAGGGCTAGGGCTAGGGCTAGGGCTAGGCTTAGAGATAAAATTAGGGCTAGGGCTAGGGTTAGGGTTAGGGTTAGGTTTAATGTTAGGGTTACGGCTAGGGCTAGGGCTAGGGTTAGGATTAGTGCTAGGGTTAGGGCTAGGTTTAGGGTTAGGGATAGGGTCAGGGCTAGGGCTAGGGCTAGGGCTAGGGTTAGGGTCAGGGCTAGGGCTAGGGCTAGGGCTAGGTCTAGGGCTAGGGTTAGGGTTAGGGCTAGGACTACGGCTAGGACTAGGTTTAGGGTAGGGTTAGGGCTAGGGTTAGGGTTAGGTTTAGGGCTAGGCTTTGGGTTAGGGTTAGGGTTAGGGCTGGGGCTAGGGCTAGGGCTAGGGCGAGAGTTAGGGCTAGGGCTAGGGCTAGGGTTAGGGTTAGATTTAGGGTCAGGGCTAGGGCTAGGGCTAGGGCTAGGTCTAGGTCTAGGGCTAGGGCTAGGGTTAGTGTTAGGGTTAGGACTAGGTTTAGGGTTAGGGTTAGGGCAAGGGCTAGGGCTAGGTCTAGGGTTAGGGTTAGGATTAGTGCTCGGGCTAGGGCTAGGGTTAGGGTTAGGATTAGGTTTAGGGCTACGGTTAGGGTTAGGGTTAGGATTAGGTTTAGGGCTAGGTTTAGGGTTAGGGTTAGTGTTAAGTTTAGGGCTAGGGCTTGGGCTAGGGCTAGGGCTAGGGTTAGGGTTAGGGTTAGGGCTAGGGCTATGGCTAGGGTTATGGTTAGATTTAGGTTTAGGGCCAGGGCTAGGGTTATGGTTAGGGTTAGGGTTAGGACTAGGGTTAAAGTTTGGGTTAGGGCTAGGGCTAGGGCTAGGGCTAGGGCTAGGGTTAGGGTTAGGATTTGGTTTAGGGCTAGGGTTAGGGTTAGGGTTAGGGTTAGGGCTAGGGTTAGGGCTAGGGTTAGGGTTAGGATTAGGTTTAGGGCTACGGTTAGGTTTAGGGTTATTGTTAGGGTTAGGGTTAGGGTTACGGCTAGGGCTGGGGCTGGGGCTAGGGCTAGGGCTAAGGCGAGGGCTAGGGCTATGTCTAGGGCTGGGGTTAGGGTTAGATTGAGGGTTAGGGTTAGGGCTAGGGCTAGGGTTAGGGCTAGGGTTAGGGTTAGGTTTAGGGTTAGGGTTAGGGCTAGGGTTAGGGCTAGGGTTAGGTTTAGGGTTAGGGCTAGGGCTAGGGCTAGGGTTAGGGTTAGGATTAGGTTTAGGGCTACGGTTAGGGTTAGGGTTAGGGTTAGGCTTAGGGTTACGGCTAGGGCTGGGTTTGGGGCTAGGGCTAGGGCTAAGGCGAGGGCTAGGGCTATGGCTAGGGCTTGGGTTAGGGTTAGATTGAGGGTTAGGGTTAGGGCTACGGCTAGGGTTAGGGCTAGGGTTAGGGTTAGGGTTAGGGCTAGGGCTAGGGCTAAGGCTAGGGCTTGGGCTAGGGCTAGTGCTAGGGTTAGGGTTAGGTCTAGGGCTATGGTTAGTGTTAGGATTAGGGTTAGGGTTAGGGCTAGGGCTAGGGCTAGGGCTAGTGCTAGGGTTAGGGCTAGGGCTAGGGCTAGGGCTAGGGCTAGGCTTAGGGCTAGAGTTAGGGCTAGGGCTAGGGTTAGGGTTAGGGTTAGGGTTAATGTTAGGGTTCTGGCTAGGGCTAGGGCTAGTGTTAGGATTAGTGATAGGGTTAGGGCTAGGTTTAGGGTTAGGGATAGGGTCAGGGCTAGGGCTAAAGCTAGAGTTAGGGTTAGGGTTAGGATTAGGTTTAGGGCTAGGGTTAGGGATAGGGGTAGGGCTAGGGTTAGGGCTAGGGTTAGTGTTAGGGTTAGTGCTAGGGCTAGGGATAGGGTTAGGCTTAGGATTAGGTTTTGGGCTAGGGTTAGGGTTAGGGTTAGGATTAGGTTTAGGGCTTGGTTTAGGGTTAGGGTTAGGGTTAAGTTTAGGGCTAGGGCTTGGGCTAGGGCTAGGGCTAGGGTTAGGGTTAGGGTTATGGCTAGGGCTATGGCTAGGGTTATTGTTAGATTTAGGTTTAGGGCAGGGCTAGGGTTAGGGTTAGGGTTAGGGTTAGGACTAGGGTTAAAGTTTGGGTTAGGGCTAGGGCTAGGGCTAGGGCTAGGGTTAGGGTTAGGATTAGGCTTAGGGCTAGGGTTAGGGTTAGGGTTAGGGTTAGGGCTAGGGTTAGGGTTAGGGTTAGGGCTGGGGTTGGGGCTAGAGCTAGGGCTAAGGCGAGGGCTAGGGCTATGGCTAGGGCTTGGGTTAGGGTTAGATTGAGGGTTAGTGTTAGGGCTACGGCTAGGGTTAGGGCTAGGGTTAGGGTTAGGTTTAGGGCTAGGGCTAGGGCTAGGGCTTGGCCTAGGGCTAGGGCTAGGGTTAGGGTTAGGTTTAGGGCTAGGGTTAGTGTTAGGATTAGGGTTAGGGTTAGGGGTAGGGCTAGGGCTAGGGCTAGAGCTAGTGCTAGGGTTAGGGCTAGGGCTAGGGCTAGGGCTAGGGCTAGGCTTAGGGCTAGAGTTAGGGCTAGGGCTAGGGTTAGGGTTAGGGTTAGGGTTAATGTTAGGGTTACGGCTAGGGCTAGGGCTATGGTTAGGATTAGTGCTAGGGTTAGGGCTAGGTTTAGGGTTAGGGATAGGGTCAGGGCTAGGGCTAGGGCTAGGGCTAGGGTTAGGGTCAGGGCTAGGGCTAGGGCTAGGGCTAGGTCTAGGGCTAGGGTTAAGGTTAGGGCTAGGACTACGGCTAGGACTAGGTTTAGGGTAGGGTTAGGGCTAGGGTTAGGATTAGGGTTAGGGCTAGGCTTTGGGTTAGGGTTAGGGTTAGGGTTAGGGCTGGGGCTAGGGCTAATGCTAGGGCGAGAGTTAGGGCTAGGGCTAGGGCTAGGGTTAGGGTTAGATTTAGGGTCAGGGCTAGGGCTAGGGC
>OX463233.1:108492564-108495064 GCA_949820135.1 Sylvilagus floridanus | reverse complement strand
ATTAGGGTTAGGTCTAGGGCTAGGGTTAGTGTTAGGATTAGGGTTAGGGTTAGGGCTAGGGCTAGGGCTAGGGCTAGGGCTAGTGCTAGGGTTAGGGCTAGGGCTAGGGCTAGGGCTAGGGCTAGGCTTAGGGCTAGAGTTAGGGCTAGGGCTAGGGCTAGGGTTAGGGTTAGGGTTAGGGTTAATGTTAGGGTTACGGCTAGGGCTAGGGCTAGGGTTAGGATTAGTGCTAGGGTTAGGGCTAGGTTTAGTGTTAGGGATAGGGTCAGGGCTAGGGCTAGGGCTAGGTCTAGGGTTAGGGTCAGGGCTAGGGCTAGGGCTAGGGCTAGGTCTAGGGCTAGGGTTAGGGTTAGGGCTAGGACTACGGCTAGGACTAGGTTTAGGGTAGGGTTAGGGCTAGGGTTAGGGTTAGGGTTAGGGCTAGGCTTTGGGTTAGGGTTAGGGTTAGGGTTAGGGCTGGGGCTAGGGCTAGAGCTAGGGCGAGGGTTAGGGCTAGGGCTAGGGCTAGGGTTAGGGTTAGATTTAGTGTCAGGGCTAGGGCAGGGCTAGGGCTAGGTCTAGGGCTAGGGTTAGGGTTAGGGTTAGGACTAGGGCTAGGACTAGGTTTAGGGTTAGGGTTAGGGCTAGGGTTAGGGTTAGGGTTAGGGCTAGGCTTTGGGTTAGGGTTAGGGTTAGGGTTAGGGCTGGGGCTAGGGCTAGGGCGAGGGCTAGGGTTAGGGCTAGGGCTAGGGTTAGGGTTAGATTTAGGTTTAGGGTTAGGGCTAGGGCTAGGGCTAGGGTTAGGGTTAGGGCTAGGGTTAGGGTTAGGGTTAGGGTTAAGTTTAGGGCTAGGCCTGTGCTAGGGCTAGGGCTAGGGCTAGGTCTAGGGCTAGGGTTAGGGTTAGGGCTAGGGCTAGGGTTAGGGTTAGGGTTAGGGTTAGGGCTAGGCCTGGGACTGGGGCTAGGCCTAGGGCGAAGGCTAGGCTTTGGGTTAGATTTAGGGTTAGGGTTAGGGCTAGGGCTAGGGTTAGGTTTAGGGCTAGGGTTAGGGTTAGGGATAGGGCTAGGGCTAGGGCTAGGGTTAGGGTTAGGGCTAGGGCTAGGGCTAGGGTTAGGTTTAGGGCTATGGCTAGGGCAGGGGTAGGGTTATGACTATGGCTAGGGCTAAGGCTAGGGTTAGGGTTAGGTCTAGGGTTAATGTTAGGGTATGGCTAGGGCTAGGGCTAGGGTTAGGATTAGTGCTAGGATTAGGGCTAGGGTTAAAGTTTGGGTTAGGGCTAGGGCTAGGGCTAGGGCTAGGGCTAGGGTTAGGGTTAGGATTTGGTTTAGGGCTAGGGTTAGGGTTAGGGTTAGGGTTAGGGCTAGGGTTAGGGCTAGGGTTAGGGTTAGGATTAGGTTTAGGGCTACGGTTAGGTTTAGGGTTATTGTTAGGGTTAGGGTTAGGGTTACGGCTAGGGCTGGGGCTGGGGCTAGGGCTAGGGCTAAGGCGAGGGCTAGGGCTATGTCTAGGGCTGGGGTTAGGGTTAGATTGAGGGTTAGGGTTAGGGCTAGGGCTAGGGTTAGGGCTAGGGTTAGGGTTAGGTTTAGGGTTAGGGTTAGGGCTAGGGTTAGGGCTAGGGTTAGGTTTAGGGTTAGGGCTAGGGCTAGGGCTAGGGCTAGGGCTAGGGTTAGGGTTAGGATTTGGTTTAGGGCTAGGGTTAGGGTTAGGGTTAGGGTTAGGGCTAGGGTTAGGGCTAGGGTTAGGGTTAGGATTAGGTTTAGGGCTACGGTTAGGTTTAGGGTTATTGTTAGGGTTAGGGTTAGGGTTACGGCTAGGGCTGGGGCTGGGGCTAGGGCTAGGGCTAAGGCGAGGGCTAGGGCTATGTCTAGGGCTGGGGTTAGGGTTAGATTGAGGGTTAGGGTTAGGGCTAGGGCTAGGGTTAGGGCTAGGGTTAGGGTTAGGTTTAGGGTTAGGGTTAGGGCTAGGGTTAGGGCTAGGGTTAGGTTTAGGGTTAGGGCTAGGGCTAGGGCTAGGGTTAGGGTTAGGATTAGGTTTAGGGCTACGGTTAGGGTTAGGGTTAGGGTTAGGCTTAGGGTTACGGCTAGGGCTGGGTTTGGGGCTAGGGCTAGGGCTAAGGCGAGGGCTAGGGCTATGGCTAGGGCTTGGGTTAGGGTTAGATTGAGGGTTAGGGTTAGGGCTACGGCTAGGGTTAGGGCTAGGGTTAGGGTTAGGGTTAGGGCTAGGGCTAGGGCTAAGGCTAGGGCTTGGGCTAGGGCTAGTGCTAGGGTTAGGGTTAGGTCTAGGGCTATGGTTAGTGTTAGGATTAGGGTTAGGGTTAGGGCTAGGGCTAGGGCTAGGGCTAGTGCTAGGGTTAGGGCTAGGGCTAGGGCTAGGGCTAGGGCTAGGCTTAGGGCTAGAGTTAGGGCTAGGGCTAGGGTTAGGGTTAGGGTTAGGGTTAATGTTAGGGTTCTGGCTAGGGCTAGGGCTAGTGTTAGGATTAGTGATAGGGTTAGGGCTAGGTTTAGGGTTAGGGATAGGGTC
>OX463233.1:108470064-108487564 GCA_949820135.1 Sylvilagus floridanus | reverse complement strand
GCTAGGGTTAGGGTTAGGGTTAGGGTTAGGGCTAGGGTTAGGGCTAGGGTTAGGGTTAGGATTAGGTTTAGGGCTACGGTTAGGTTTAGGGTTATTGTTAGGGTTAGGGTTAGGGTTACGGCTAGGGCTGGGGCTGGGGCTAGGGCTAGGGCTAAGGCGAGGGCTAGGGCTATGTCTAGGGCTGGGGTTAGGGTTAGATTGAGGGTTAGGGTTAGGGCTAGGGCTAGGGTTAGGGCTAGGGTTAGGGTTAGGTTTAGGGTTAGGGTTAGGGCTAGGGTTAGGGCTAGGGTTAGGTTTAGGGTTAGGGCTAGGGCTAGGGCTAGGGTTAGGGTTAGGATTAGGTTTAGGGCTACGGTTAGGGTTAGGGTTAGGGTTAGGCTTAGGGTTACGGCTAGGGCTGGGTTTGGGGCTAGGGCTAGGGCTAAGGCGAGGGCTAGGGCTATGGCTAGGGCTTGGGTTAGGGTTAGATTGAGGGTTAGGGTTAGGGCTACGGCTAGGGTTAGGGCTAGGGTTAGGGTTAGGGTTAGGGTTAGGGCTAGGGCTAAGGCTAGGGCTTGGGCTAGGGCTAGTGCTAGGGTTAGGGTTAGGTCTAGGGCTATGGTTAGTGTTAGGATTAGGGTTAGGGTTAGGGCTAGGGCTAGGGCTAGGGCTAGTGCTAGGGTTAGGGCTAGGGCTAGGGCTAGGGCTAGGGCTAGGCTTAGGGCTAGAGTTAGGGCTAGGGCTAGGGTTAGGGTTAGGGTTAGGGTTAATGTTAGGGTTCTGGCTAGGGCTAGGGCTAGTGTTAGGATTAGTGATAGGGTTAGGGCTAGGTTTAGGGTTAGGGATAGGGTCAGGGCTAGGGCTAGGGCTAGGGTTAGGGTTAGGGTTAGGATTAGGTTTAGGGCTAGGGTTAGGGATAGGGGTAGGGCTAGGGTTAGGGCTAGGGTTAGTGTTAGGGTTAGTGCTAGGGCTAGGGATAGGGTTAGGCTTAGGATTAGGTTTTGGGCTACGGTTAGGGTTAGGGTTAGGATTAGGTTTAGGGCTTGGTTTAGGGTTAGGGTTAGGGTTAAGTTTAGGGCTAGGGCTTGGGCTAGGGCTAGGGCTAGGGTTAGGGTTAGGGTTATGGCTAGGGCTATGGCTAGTGTTATTGTTAGATTTAGGTTTAGGGCAGGGCTAGGGTTAGGGTTAGGGTTAGGGTTAGGACTAGGGTTAAAGTTTGGGTTAGGGCTAGGGCTAGGGCTAGGGCTAGGGTTAGGGTTAGGATTAGGCTTAGGGCTAGGGTTAGGGTTAGGGTTAGGGTTAGGGCTAGGGTTAGGGTTAGGGTTAGGGCTGGGGTTGGGGCTAGAGCTAGGGCTAAGGCGAGGGCTAGGGCTATGGCTAGGGCTTGGGTTAGGGTTAGATTGAGGGTTAGTGTTAGGGCTACGGCTAGGGTTAGGGCTAGGGTTAGGGTTAGGTTTAGGGCTAGGGCTAGGGCTAGGGCTTGGCCTAGGGCTAGGGCTAGGGTTAGGGTTAGGTTTAGGGCTAGGGTTAGTGTTAGGATTAGGGTTAGGGTTAGGGGTAGGGCTAGGGCTAGGGCTAGAGCTAGTGCTAGGGTTAGGGCTAGGGCTAGGGCTAGGGCTAGGGCTAGGCTTAGGGCTAGAGTTAGGGCTAGGGCTAGGGTTAGGGGTAGGGTTAGGGTTAATGTTAGGGTTACGGCTAGGGCTAGGGCTAGGGTTAGGATTAGTGCTAGGGTTAGGGCTAGGTTTAGGGTTAGGGATAGGGTCAGGGCTAGGGCTAGGGCTAGGGCTAGGGTTAGGGTCAGGGCTAGGGCTAGGGCTAGGGCTAGGTCTAGGGCTAGGGTTAAGGTTAGGGCTAGGACTACGGCTAGGACTAGGTTTAGGGTAGGGTTAGGGCTAGGGTTAGGATTAGGGTTAGGGCTAGGCTTTGGGTTAGGGTTAGGGTTAGGGTTAGGGCTGGGGCTAGGGCTAGGGCTAGGGCGAGAGTTAGGGCTAGGGCTAGGGCTAGGGTTAGGGTTAGATTTAGGGTCAGGGCTAGGGCTAGGGCTAGGGCTAGGTCTAGGGCTAGGGTAGGGCTAGGGTTAGTGTTAGGGTTAGGACTAGGTTTAGGGTTAGGGTTAGGGCTAGGGCTAGGGCTAGGGCTAGGGTTAGGGTTAGGATTAGTGCTAGGGCTAGGGCTAGGGTTAGGGTTAGGATTAGGTTTAGGGCTACGGTTAGGGTTAGGTTTAGGATTAGGTTTAGGACTAGGTTTAGGGTTAGGGTTAGGGTTAGGGTTAAGTTTAGGGCTAGGGCTTGGGCTAGGGCTAGGGCTAGGGTTAGGTTTAGGATTAGTGCTCGGGCTAGGGCTAGGGTTAGGGTTAGGATTAGGTTTAGGGCTACGGTTAGGGTTAGGGTTAGGATTAGGTTTAGGGCTAGGTTTAGGGTTAGGGTTAGTGTTAAGTTTAGGGCTAGGGCTTGGGCTAGGGCTAGGGCTAGGGTTAGGGTTAGGGTTAGGGCTAGGGCAATGGCTAGGGTTATGGTTAGATTTAGGTTTAGGTCCAGGGCTAGGGTTAGGGTTAGGGTAAGGGTTAGGACTAGGATTAAAGTTTGGGTTAGGGCTAGGGCTAGGGCTAGGGCTAGGGTTAGGGTTAGGATTAGGTTTATGGCTAGGGTTAGGGTTAGGGTTAGGGTTAGGGCTAGGGTTAGGGCTAGGGTTAGGGTTAGGATTAGGTTTAGGGCTACGGTTAGGTTTAGGGTTATTGTTAGGGTTAGGGTTAGGGTTACGGCTAGGGCTGGGGCTGGGGCTAGGGCTAGGGCTAAGGCGAGGGCTAGGGCTATGTCTAGGGCTGGGGTTAGGGTTAGATTGAGGGTTAGGGTTAGGGCTAGGGCTAGGGTTAGGGCTAGGGTTAGGGTTAGGTTTAGGGTTAGGGTTAGGGCTAGGGTTAGGGCTAGGGTTAGGTTTAGGGTTAGGGCTAGGGCTAGGGCTATGGTTAGGGTTAGGATTAGGTTTAGGGCTACGGTTAGGGTTATGGTTAGGGTTAGGCTTAGGGTTACGGCTAGGGCTGGGGTTGGGGCTAGGGCTAGGGCTAAGGCGAGGGCTATGGCTATGGCTAGGGCTTGGGTTAGGGTTAGATTGAGGGTTAGGGTTAGGGCTACGGCTAGGGTTAGGGCAAGGGTTAGGGCTAGGGCTAGTGCTAGGGTTAGGGCTAGGGCTAGGGTTAGGGCTAGGGCTAGGCTTTGGGCTAGAGTTAGGGCTAGGGCTAGGGTTAGGGTTAGGGTTAGGGTTAGGGTTAATGTTAGGATTACGGCTAGGGCTAGGGCTAGGGTTAGGATTAGTGATAGGGTTAGGGCTAGGTTTAGGGTTAGGGATAGGGTCAGGCCTAGGGCTAGGGCTAGGGTTAGGGTTAGGGTTAGGATTAGGTTTAGGGCTAGGGTTAGGGTTAGGGGTAGGGCTAGGGTTAGGGCTAGGGTTAGTGTTAGGGTTAGTGCTAGGGCTAGGGATAGGGTTAGGCTTAGGATTAGGTTTAGGGCTACGGTTAGGGTTAGGGTTAGGATTAGGTTTAGGGCTAGGTTTAGGGTTAGGGTTAGGGTTAAGTTTAGGGCTAGGGCTTGGGCTAGGGCTAGGGCTAGGGTTAGGGTTAGGGTTATGGCTAGGGCTATGGCTAGGGTTATGGTTAGATTTAGGTTTAGGTCCAGGGCTAGGGTTAGGGTTAGGGTTAGGGTTAGGACTAGGGTTAAAGTTTGGGTTAGGGCTAGGGCTAGGGCTAGGGCTAGGGTTAGGGTTAGGATTATTCTTAGGGCTAGGGTTAGGGTTAGGGTTAGGGTTAGGGCTAGGGTTAGGGTTAGGGTTAGGGCTGGGGCTAGGGCTAGAGCTAGGGCGAGGGTTAGGGCTAGGGCTAGGGCTAGGGTTAGGGTTAGATTTAGTGTCAGGGCTAGGGCTAGGGCTAGGGCTAGAGCTAGGGCGAGGGTTAGGGCTAGGGTTAGGGTTAGGGTTAGGGCTAGGGTTAGGGCTAGGGTAAGGGTTAGGGTTAAGTGTAGGGGATAGTGCTAGGGTTAGGGTTAGGATTAGGTTTAGGGCTACGGTTAGGGTTAGGGTTAGTGTTAGGGTTAGGGTTAGGGTTACGGCTAGGGCTGGGGCTGGGGCTAGGGCTAGTGCTAAGGCGAGGGCTAGGGCTATGTCTAGGGCTGGGGTTAGGGTTAGATTGAGGGTTAGGGTTAGGGCTAGGGCTAGGGTTAGGGCTAGGGTTAGGGTTAGGTTTAGAGTTAGGGTTAGGGCTAGGGTTAGGGCTAGGGTTAGGTTTAGGGTTAGGGCTAGGGCTAGGGCTAGGGTTAGGGTTAGGATTAGGTTTAGGGCTACGGTTAGGGTTAGGGTTAGGGTTAGGCTTAGGGTTACGGCTAGGGCTGGGGTTGGGGCTAGGGCTAGGTCTAAGGTGAGGGCTAGGGCTATGGCTAGGGCTTGGGTTAGGGTTAGATTGAGGGTTAGGGTTAGGGCTATGGCTAGGGTTAGGGCTAGGGTTAGGGTTAGGGCTAGGGCTAGGGCTAGGGCTTGGGCTAAGGCTAGGGCTAGGATTAGGGTTAGGTCTAGGGCTAGGGTTAGTGTTAGGATTAGGGTTAGGGTTAGGGCTAGGGCTAGGGCTAGGGCTAGGGCTAGTGCTAGGGTTAGGGCTAGGGCTAGGGCTAGGGCTAGGGCTAGGCTTAGGGCTAGAGTTAGGGCTAGGGCTAGGGCTAGGGTTAGGGTTAGGGTTAATGTTAGGGTTACGGCTAGGGCTAGGGCTAGGGTTAGGATTAGTGCTAGGGTTAGGGCTAGGTTTAGTGTTAGGGATAGGGTCAGGGCTAGGGCTAGGGCTAGGTCTAGGGTTAGGGTCAGGGCTAGGGCTAGGGCTAGGGCTAGGTCTAGGGCTAGGGTTAGGGTTAGGGCTAGGACTACGGCTAGGACTAGGTTTAGGGTAGGGTTAGGGCTAGGGTTAGGGTTAGGGTTAGGGCTAGGCTTTGGGTTAGGGTTAGGGTTAGGGTTAGGGCTGGGGCTAGGGCTAGAGCTAGGGCGAGGGTTAGGGCTAGGGCTAGGGCTAGGGTTAGGGTTAGATTTAGTGTCAGGGCTAGGGCAGGGCTAGGGCTAGGTCTAGGGCTAGGGTTAGGGTTAGGGTTAGGACTAGGGCTAGGACTAGGTTTAGGGTTAGGGTTAGGGCTAGGGTTAGGGTTAGGGTTAGGGCTAGGCTTTGGGTTAGGGTTAGGGTTAGGGTTAGGGCTGGGGCTAGGGCTAGGGCGAGGGCTAGGGTTAGGGCTAGGGCTAGGGTTAGGGTTAGATTTAGGTTTAGGGTTAGGGCTAGGGCTAGGGCTAGGGTTAGGGTTAGGGCTAGGGTTAGGGTTAGGGTTAGGGTTAAGTTTAGGGCTAGGCCTGTGCTAGGGCTAGGGCTAGGGCTAGGGCTAGGGCTAGGGTTAGGGTTAGGGCTAGGGCTAGGGTTAGGGTTAGGGTTAGGGTTAGGGCTAGGCCTGGGACTGGGGCTAGGCCTAGGGCGAAGGCTAGGCTTTGGGTTAGATTTAGGGTTAGGGTTAGGGCTAGGGCTAGGGTTAGGTTTAGGGCTAGGGTTAGGGTTAGGGATAGGGCTAGGGCTAGGGCTAGGGTTAGGGTTGGGCTAGGGCTAGGGCTAGGGTTAGGGTTAGGGCTATGGCTAGGGCAGGGGTAGGGTTATGACTATGGCTAGGGCTAAGGCTAGGGTTAGGGTTAGGTCTAGGGTTAATGTTAGGGTATGGCTAGGGCTAGGGCTAGGGTTAGGATTAGTGCTAGGATTAGGGCTAGGTTTAGGGTTAGGGTTAGGGTCAGGGCTAGGGGTAGGGCTAGGACTAGGTCTAGGGATAGGTTCAGGGCTAGGGCTAGGGCTAGGCCTAGGTCTAGGGCTAGGGTTAGGGTTAGGGCTAGGATTAGGGCTCGGACTAGGTTTAGGGTTGGGGTTAGGGCTAGGGTTAGGGTTAGGGTTAGCGCTAGGCTTTGGGTTAGTGTTAGGGTTAGGGTTAGGGCTGGGGCTAGAGCTAGGGCTAGGACGAGGGCTAGGGCTAGGTCTAGGGCTAGGGTTAGGGTTAGATTTAGGGTCAGGGCTAGGGCTAGGGCTAGGTTAGGGCTAGGACTAGGGTAATGGTTAGATTTTGGTTTAGGGCCAGGGCTAGGGTTAGGGTTAGGGTTAGGGTTAGGACTAGGGTTAAAGTTTGGGTTAGGGCTAGGGCTAGGGTTAGGGTTAGATTTAGGGTCAGGGCTAGGGCTAGGGCTAGGTCTAGGGCTAGGGCTAGGGCTAGGGTTAGTGTTAGGGTTAGGACTAGGTTTAGGGTTAGGGTTAGGGCTAGGTCTAGGGCTAGGGCTAGGGTTAGGGTTAGGATTAGTGCTAGGGCTAGGGCTAGGGTTAGGGTTAGGATTAGGTTTAGGGCTACGGTTAGGGTTAGGGTTAGGATTAGGTTTAGGGCTAGGTTTAGGGTTAGGCTTAGGGTTAAGTTTAGGGCTAGGGCTTGGGCTAGGGCTAGGGCTAGGGTTAGGGTTAGGGTTAGGGCCAGGTCTATGGCTAGGGTTATGGTTAGATTTAGGTTTAGGGCCAGGGCTAGGCTTAGGGTTAGGACTAGGGTTAACGATTGGGTTAGGGCTAGGGCTAGAGCTAGGGCTAGGGTTAGGGTTAGGATTAGGTTTAGGGCTAGGGTTAGGGTTAGGGTTAGGGTTAGGGCTAGGGTTAGGGCTAGGGTTAGGGTTAGGATTAGGTTTAGGGCTACGGTTAGGGTTAGGGTTAGTGTTAGGGTTAGGGTTAGGGTTACGGCTAGGGCTGGGGCTGGGGCTATGGCTAGGTCTAAGGCGAGGGCTAGGGCTATGTCTAGGGCTGGGGTTAGGGTTAGATTGAGGGTTAGGGTTAGGGCTAGGGCTAGGGTTAGGGCTAGGGTTAGGGTTAGGTTTAGGGTTAGGGTTAGGGCTAGGGTTAGGGCTAGGGTTAGGTTTAGGGTTAGGGCTAGGGCTAGGGCTAGGGTTAGGGTTAGGATTAGGTTTAGGGCTACAGTTAGGGTTAGGGTTAGGGTTAGGCTTAGGGTTACGGCTAGGGCTGGGGTTGGGGCTAGGGCTAGGGCTAAGGCGAGGGCTAGGGCTATGGCTAGGGCTTGGGTTAGGGTTAGATTGAGGGTTAGGGTTAGGGCTACGGCTAGGGTTAGGGCTAGGGTTAGGGTTAGGGTTAGGGCTAGGGCTAGGGCTAGGGCTTGGGCTAGGGCTAGGGCTAGGGTTAGGGTTAGGTCTAGGGCTAGGGTTAGTGTTAGGATTAGGGTTAGGGTTAGGGCTAGGGCTAGGGCTAGGGCTAGGGCTAGGGCTAGTGCTAGGGTTAGGGCTAGGGCTAGGGCTAGGGCTAGGGCTAGGCTTAGGGCTAGAGTTAGGGCTAGGGCTAGGGTTAGGGTTAGGGTTAATGTTAGGGTTACGGCTAGGGCTAGGGCTAGGGTTAGGATTAGTGCTAGGGTTAGGGCTAGGTTTAGGGTTAGGGATAGGGTCAGGGCTAGGGCTAGGGCTAGGGCTAGGGTTAGGGTCAGGGCTAGGGCTAGGGCTAGGGCTAGGTCTAGGGCTAGGGTTAGGTTTAGGGCTAGGACTACGGCTAGGACTAGGTTTAGGGTAGGGTTAGGGCTAGGGTTAGGGTTAGGGTTAGGGCTAGGCTTTGGGTTAGGGTTAGGGTTAGGGTTAGGGCTGGGGCTAGGGCTAGGGCTAGGGCGAGGGTTAGGGCTAGGGCTAGGGCTAGGGTTAGGGTTAGATTTAGGGTCAGGGCTAGGGCTAGGGCTAGGGCTAGGTCTAGGGCTAGGGTTAGGGTTAGGGTTAGGACTAGGGCTAGGACTAGGTTTAGTGTTAGGGTTAGGGCTAGGGTTAGGGTTAGGGTTAGGGCTTGGCTTTGGGTTAGGGTTAGGGTTAGGGTTAGGGCTGGGGCTAGGGCTAGGGCTAGGGCGCGGGCTAGGGCTAGTGCTAGGGCTAGAGTTAGGGTTAGATTTAGGGTTAGGGTTAGGTCTAGGGCTAGGGTTAGAGTTAGGGCTAGGGTTAGGGTTAGGGTTAGGGTTAAGTTTAGGGCTAGGGCTAGGGCTAGGGCTAGGGCTAGGGCTAGGGTTAGGGTTAGGGCTAGGGCTAGGGTTAGGGTTAGGGTTAGGGTTAGGGCTAGGGCTGGGACTGGGGCTAGGCCTACTGCGAGGGCTAGGCTTTGGGTTAGATTTAGGGTTAGGGTTAGGGCTAGGGCTAGGGTTAGGTTTACGGCTAGGGTTAGGGTTAGGGATAGGGCTAGGGCTAGGGTTTGGGCTAGGGCTAGGGTTAGCTTTATATTTAGGGTTAGGGTTAGGGCTATGGCTAGGGCAGGGGTAGGGTTATGACTATGGCTAGGGCTAAGGCTAGGGTTAGGGTTAGGTCTAGGGTTAATGTTAGGGTACGGCTAGGGCTAGGGCTAGGGTTAGGATTAGTGCTAGTGTTAGGGCTAGGTTTAGGGTTAGGGTTAGGGTCAGGGCTAGTGGTAGGGCTAGGACTAGGTCTAATGATAGGTTCAGAGCTAGGGCTAGGGCTAGGCCTAGGTCTAGGGCTAGGGTTAGGGTTAGGGCTAGGATTAGGGCTGGGACTAGGTTTAGGGTTGGGGTTAGGGCTAGGGTTAGGGTTAGGGTTAGGGCTAGGCTTTGGGTTAGGGTTAGGGTTAGGGTTAGGGCTGGGGCTAGGGCTAGGGCTATTACGAGGGCTAGGGCTAGGTCTAGGGCTAGGGTTAGGGTTAGATTTAGGGTCAGGGCTAGGGTAAGGGCTAGGGCTAGTTTAGGGCTAGGGTTAGGGTTAGGGTTAGGACTAGGGCTAGGTCTAGGTTTAGGGTTAGGGTTAGGGCTAGGGTTAGGGTTAGGGTTAGGTTTAATGTTAGGGTTACGGCTAGGGCTAGAGCTAGGGTTAGGATTAGTGCTAGGGTTAGGGCTAGGTTTAGGGCTAGGGCGAGGGCTAGGGCTAGGGCTAGGGCTAGGGTTAGGGTCAGGGCTAGGGCTAGGGCTAGGGCTAGGTCTAGGGCTAGGGTTAGGGTTAGGGCTAGGACTACGGCTAGGACTAGGTTTAGGGTAGGGTTAGGGCTAGGGTTAGGGCTAGGGTTAGGGCTAGGCTTTGGGTTAGGGTTAGTGTTAGGGTTAGGGCTGGGGCTAGGGCTAGGGCTAGGGCGAGAGTTAGGGCTAGGGCTAGGGCTAGGGTTAGGGTTAGATTTAGGGTCAGGGCTAGGGCTAGGGCTAGGGCTAGGTCTAGGGCTAGGGCTAGGGCTAGGGTTAGTGTAGGGTTAGGACTAGGTTTAGGGTTAGGGTTAGGGCTAGGGCTAGGGCTAGGGCTAGGGTTAGGGTTAGGATTAGTGCTAGGGCTAGGGCTAGGGTTAGGGTTAGGATTAGGTTTAGGGCTACGGTTAGGGTTAGGGTTAGGTTTAGGTTTAGGGCTAGGGTTAGGGTTAGGGTTAGGGTTAGGTCTAGGGTTAGGGCTAGGATTAGGGTTAGGGTTAAGGGTAGGGCTAGGGCTAGGGTTAGGGTTAGGATTAGGTTTAGGGCTACGGTTAGGGTTAGGGTTAGTGTTATGGTTAGGGTCAGGGTTACGGCTAGGGCTGGGGCTGGGGCTAGGGCTAGGGCTAAGGCGAGGGCTAGGGCTATGTCTAGGGCTGGGGTTAGGGTTAGATTGAGGGTTAGGGTTAGGGCTAGGGCTAGGGTTAGGGCTAGGGTTAGGGTTAGGTTTAGGGTTAGGGTTAGGGCTAGGGTTAGGGCTAGGGTTAGGTTTAGGGTTATTGCTAGGCCTAGGTCTAGGGCTAGGGTTAGGGTTAGGTTTAGGGATAGGGCTAGGGTTATGGCTAGACCTAGGGTTAGGGTTAGGGTTAGGGTTTGGGCTCGGGCTGGGACTGGGGCTAGTGCTAGGGCTCGGGCGAGGGGTAGGGCTTGGTCTAGGGCTAGGGTTAGTGTTAGATTTAGGGTAAGGGTTAGGGCTACGGCTAGGGTTAGGGTTAGGGTTAGGGCTAGGGCTAGGACTAGGGCTAGGGATAGGGCAATGGCTAGGGTTAGGGTTAGGGCTAGGGCTAGGGTTAGGGTTATGTTTAGGTTTAGGGTTAGGGCTAGGGCTAGAGTTAGGTCTAGGGCTAGGGCTAGGGTTAGGGTTAGGGTTAGGTTTAGGGCTAGGCTTAGGGTTAGGGTTAGGGTTAGGGCAAGGGCTAGGTTTAGAGCTAGGGCTAGGGCTAGGGTTAGGGTTAGGGCTAGGGCTAGGGTTAGGGTTAGGGTTAGGGCTAAGGCTGGGGTTGGGGCTACGGCTAGGGCGAGGGCTAGGGCTAGGGTTAAGGTTAGATTTAGGGTTAGGGTTAGTTCTAGGGCTAGGGTTAGGGTTAGGGCTAGGGTTAGGGTTAGGGTTAGGGCTGGGGCTAGGGCTAGGGCTAGGGCGAGGGCTAGGGCTAGGGCTAGGGCTAGGGTTAGGGTTAGATTTAGGGTTAGGGTTAGGGCTAGGCTAGGGTTAGGTCTAGGGCTAGGGCTAGGGTTAGGGTTAGGGTTAGGTTTAGGGCTAGGCTTAGGGTTAGTGTTAGGGTTAGGTCAAGGGCTAGGGTTAGGGCTAGGGCTAGGGCTAGGGTTAGGGTTAGGCCTAGGGCTAGGGTTAGGGTTAGGGTTAGGGCTAGGGCTGGGGCTGGGGCTACGGCTAGGGCGAGGGCTAGGGCTAGGGTTAGGGTTAGATTTAGGGTTAGGCTTAGTTCCAGGGCTAGGGTTAGGGTTAGGGTTAGGGCTGGTGCTAGGGCTAGGGCTAGGGCGAGGGCTATGGCTAGGGCTAGGGCTAGGGTTAGGGTTAGATTTAGGGTTAGGGTTAGGGCTAGGGCTAGGGTTAGGGTTAGGGCTAGGGTTAGGGTTAGGGTTAGGGTTAGGGCTAGGCTTTGGGTTAGGGTTAGGGTTAGGGTTAGGGCTGGGGCTAGGGCTAGGGCTAGGGCGAGGGCTAGGGCTAGGGCTAGGGCTAGGGTTAGGGTTAGATTTAGGGTTAGGGCTAGGGCTAGGATTAGGGTTAGGGCTAGGGTTAGGGTTAAGTTTAGGGCTAGGGCTAGGGCTCGGGCTAGGGCTAGGGCTAGGGCTAGGGTTAGGGTTAGGGCTAGGGCTAGGGTTAGGGTTAGGGTTAGGGTTAGGGTTAGGGCTAGGGCTGGGACTGGGGCTAGGCCTAGGGCGAGGGCTAGGCTTTGGGTTAGATTTAGGGTTAGGGTTAGGGCTAGGGCTAGGGTTAGGTTTAGGGCTAGGGTTAGGGTTAGGGATAGGGCTAGGGCTAGGGTTTGGGCTAGGGCTAGGGTTAGGTTTATGTTTAGGGTTAGGTTTAGGGCTATGGCTAGGGCAGGGTTAGGGTTATGACTATGGCTAGGGCTAAGGCTAGGGTTAGGGTTAGGGCTAGGGTTAATGTTAGGGTTATGGCTAGGGCTAGTGCTAGGGTTAGGATTAGTGCTAGGGTTAGGGCTAGGTTTAGGGTTAGGATTACGTTCAGGGCTAGGGGTAGGGCTAGGACTAGGTCTAGGGATAGGGTCAGGGCTAGGGCTAGGGCTAGGCCTAGGTCTAGGGCTAGGGTTAGGGTTAGGGCTAGGATTAGGGCTGGGACTAGGTTTAGGGTTGGGGTTAGGGCTAGGGTTAGGGTGAGGGTTAGGGCTAGGCTTTGTGTTAGGGTTAGGGTTAGGGTTAGGGCTGGGGCTAGGGCTAGGGCTAGGACGAGGGCTAGGGCTAGGGCTAGGGTTAGGGTTAGATTTAGGGTCAGGGCTAGGGCTAGGGCTAGGGCTAGGTTAGGGCTAGGGTTAGGGTTAGGTTTAGGACTAGGGCTAGGTCTAGGTTTAGGGTTAGGGTTAGGGCAATGGTTAGGGTTAGGGTTAGGGCTAGGCTTTGGGTTAGTGTTAGGGTTAGGGATAGGGCTGGGGCTAGGGCTAGGGCGAGGGCTAGGGCTAGGGCTAGGGCTAGGGTTAGGGTTAGATTTAGGGTTAGGGTTAGGGCTAGGGCTAGGGTTAGGGTTAGGGCTAGGGTTAGGGTTAGGGTTAGGGTTAAGTTTAGGGCTAGGGCTAGGGCTAGGGCTAGGGCTAGGGCTAGGGCTAGGGTTAGGGTTAGGGCTAGGGCTAGGGTTAGGGTTAGGGTTAGGGCTAGGGATAGGGCTAGGGCTAGGGCTAGGGTTAGGTTTAGGGTTAGGGTTAGGGCTAGAGTTAGGGCTATCGATAGGGCTAGGGCTAGGGTTAGGGTTAGGGCTAGGGCTAGGGTTAGGGTTAGGGTTAGGTTTAGGGCTAGGCTTAGGGTTAGGGTTAGGGTTAGGGCTAGGGCTACGCTTGGGGCTAGGGCTAGGCCTAGGTCTAGGGCTAGGGTTAGGGTTAGGTTTAGGGATAGGGCTAGGGTTAGGGCTAGGGCTAGGGTTAGGGTTAGGGTTAGCGTTTGGGCTAGCGCTGGGGCTGGGGCTAGTGCTAGGGCTCGGGCGAGGGCTAATGCTAGGTCTAGGGCTAGGGTTAGTGTTAGATTTAGGGTAAGGGTTAGGGCTACGGCTAGGGTTAGGGTTAGGGTTAGGGTTCGGGCTAGGCCTAGGGCTAGGGGTAGGGCTAAGGCTAGGGTTAGGGTTAGGGCTAGGGTTAATGTTAGGATTACGGCTAGGGCTAGTGCTAGGGTTAGGATTAGTGCTAGGGTTAGGGCTAGGTTTAGGGTTAGGATTACGGTCAGGGCTAGGGGTAGGGATAGGTCTAGGTCTAGGGATAGGGTCAGGGCTAGGGCTAGGGCTAGGCCTAGGGCGAGGGCTAGGCTTTGGGTTAGATTTAGGGTTAGGGTTAGGGCTAGGGCTAGGGTTAGGTTTAGGGCTAGGGTTAGGGTTAGGGATAGGGCTAGGGCTAGGGTTTGGGCTAGGGCTAGGGTTAGGTTTATGTTTAGGGTTAGGGTTAGGGCTATGGCTAGGGCAGGGGTAGGGTTATGACTATGGCTAGGGCTAAGACTAGGGTTAGGGTTAGGTCTAGGGTTAATGTTAGGGTACGGCTAGGGCTAGGGTTAGGATTAGTGCTATGGTTAGGGCTAGGTTTAGGGTTAGGGTTAGGGTCAGGGCTAGGGGTAGGGCTAGGACTAGGTCTAATGATAGGTTCAGGGCTAGGGCTAGGCCTAGGTCTAGGGCTAGGGTTAGGGTTAGGGCTAGGATTAGGGCTGGGACTAGGTTTAGGGTTGGGGTTAGGGCTAGGGTTAGGGTTAGGGTTAGGGCTAGGCTTTGGGTTAGGGTTAGGGTTAGGGTTAGGGCTGGGGCTAGGGCTAGGGCTAGGACGAGGGCTAGGGCTAGGTCTAGGACTAGGGTTAGGGTTAGATTTAGGGTCAGGGCTAGGGCTAGGGCTAGGGCTAGGTTAGGGCTAGGGTTAGGGTTAGGGTTAGGGCTAGGCTTTCGGTTAGGGTTAGGGTTAGGGATAGGGCTGGGGCTAGGGCTAGGGCGAGGGCTAGGGCTAGCGCTAGGGCTAGGGTTAGGGTTAGATTTAGGGTTAGGGTTAGGGCTAGGGCTAGGGCAGGGACTGGGGCCAGGGCTAGGGCTAGGGTTAAGTTTAGGGCTAGGGCTAGGGCTAGGGCTAGGGCTAGGGCTAGGGCTAGGTTTAGGGTTAGGGTTAGGACTAGGGCTAGGGTTAGTGTTAGGGTTAGGGTTATGGCTAGGGCTGGGACTGGAGCCAGGGCTAGGGCTAGGGTGACTGCTAGGCTTTGGGTTAGATTTAAGGTTAGGGTTAGGGCTAGGGCTAGGGTTAGGTTTAGGGCTAGTGTTATGGTTAGGGATAGGGCTAGGGCTAGTGTTTGGGCTAGGGCTAGGGTTAGGTTTATGTTTAGGGTTAGGGTTAGGGCTATGGCTAGGGCAGGGGTAGGGTTATGACTTATGCTAGGGCTAGGGCTAGGGTTAAGTTTAGGGCTAGGGCTAGGGTTAGGGTTAGGGCTAGGGCTAAGGTTTGGGTTAGGGTTAGGGTTAGGGTTAGGGCTAGGGATAGGTCTAGGGCTAGGGCTAGGGCTAGGGTTAGGTTTAGGGTTAGGGTTAGGGCTATGGTTAGGGCTAGGGATAAGGCTAGGGCTAGGGCTAGGGTTAGGTTTAGGGCTAGGGCTAGGGTTAGGGTTAGGGTTAGGTTTATGGCTAGGCTTAGGGTTAGGGTTAGGGTTAGGGCTAGGGCTACACTTGGGGCTATGGCTAGGCCTAGGTCTAGGGCTAGGGTTAGGGTTAGGTTTAGGGATAGGGCTAGGGTTATGGCTAGAGCTAGGGTTAGGGTTAGGGTTAGGGTTTGGGCTAGGGCTGGGGCTGGGGCTAGTGCTAGGGCTCGGGCGAGGGGTAGGGCTAGGTCTAGGGCTACGGTTAGTGTTAGATTTAGGGTAAGGGTTAGGGCTACGGCTAGGGTTAGGGTTAGGGTTAGGGTTAGGGCTAGGCCTAGGGCTAGGGGTAGGGCTATGGCTAGGGTTAGGGTTAGGGCTAGGGCTAGGGTTAGGGTTATGGTTAGGTTTAGGGTTAGGGCTAGGGCTAGGGTTAGGTCTAGGGCTAGGGCTAGGGTTAGGGTTAGGGTTAGGTTTAGGGCTAGGCTTAGGGTTAGGGTTAGGGTTAGGGCAAGGGCTAGGGTTAGAGCTAGGGCTAGGGCTAGGGTTAGGGTTAGGGCTAGGGCTAGTGTTAGGGTTAGGGTTAGGGCTAAGGCTGGGGCTGGGGCTACGGCTAGGGCGAAGGCTAGGTCTAGGGTTAAGGTTAGATTTAGGGTTAGGGTTAGTTCTAGGGCTAGGGCTAGGGCTAGGGCTAGGGTTAGGGTTATATTTAGGGTTAGGGTTAGGGCTAGGCTAGGGTTAGGTTACGGTTAGGGTTAGGGTTAGGGCAAGGGCTAGGGTTAGGGCTAGGGCTAGGGCTAGGGTTAGGGTTAGGCCTAGGGCTAGGGTTAGGGTTAGGGTTAGGGCTAGGGCTGGGGCTGGGGCTACGGCTAGGGCGAGGGCTAGGGCTAGGGTTAGGGCTAGATTTAGGGTTAGGCTTAGTTCCAGGGCTAGGGTTAGGGTTAGGGTTAGGGCTGGTGCTAGGGCTAGGGCTAGGGCGAGGGCTAGGGCTAGGGCTAGGGCTAGGGTTAGGGTTAGATTTAGGGTTGGGGTTAGGGCTAGGGCTAGGATTAGGGTTAGGGCTAGGGTTAGGGTTAAGTTTAGGGCTAGGGCTAGGGCTCGGGCTAGGGCTAGGGCTAGGGCTAGGGCTAGGGTTACGGTTAGGGCTAGGGCTAGGGTTAGGGTTAGGGTTAGGGTTAGGGTTAGGGCTAGGGCTGGGACTGGGGCTAGGCCTAGGGCGAGGGCTAGGCTTTGGGTTAGATTTAGGGTTAGGGTTAGGGCTAGGTCTAGGGTTAGGTTTAGGGCTAGGGTTAGGGTTAGGGATAGGGCTAGGGCTAGGGTTTGGGCTAGGGCTAGGGTTAGGTTTATGTTTAGGGTTAGGGTTAGGGCTATGGCTAGGGCAGGGGTAAGGTTATGACTATGGCTAGGGCTAAGGCTAGGGTTAGGGTTAGGGCTAGGGTTAATGTTAGGGTTACGGCTAGGGCTAGTGCTAGGGTTAGGATTAGTGCTAGGGTTAGGGCTAGGTTTAGGGTTAGGATTACGGTCAGGGCTAGGGGTAGGGCTAGGACTAGGTCTAGGGATAGGGTCAGGGCTAGGGCTAGGGCTAGGCCTAGGTCTAGGGCTAGGGTTAGGGTTAGGGCTAGGATTAGGGCTGGGACTAGGTTTAGGGTTGGGGTTAGGGCTAGGGCTAGGGCTAGGGCTAAGGCTAGGGCTAGGGTTAGGGTTAGGGTTAGTTTTAGGGCTAGGGTTAGGGTTAGGGCTAGGGCTAGGGTTAAGGCTAGGGTTAGGGTTAGGGTTAAGGCTAGTGCTAGGTCTAGGGTTAGGTTTAGGATTAGGTTTCGGGCTACGGTTAGGGTTAGGGTTAGGGTTAGGGTTACGGCTAGGGAGGGGCTGTTCTAGGGCTAGGGCTAAGGCGAGAGCTAGGGCTATGTCCAGGCCTGGGGTTAGGGTTAGATTGAGGGTTAGGGTTAGGGCTAGGGCTAGGGTTAGGGCTAGGGTTAGGGTTAGGGTTAGGGTTAGGGCTAGGGTTAGGGCTAGGTTTAGGGTTAGGGTTAGGCCTAGGGTTAGGGCTAGGGTTAGGGTTAGAATTAGGTTTAGGGCTAGGGTTAGGGTTAGGGTTAGGGTTACGGCTAGGGCTTGGGCTGGGGCTAGGGCTAGGGCTAAGGGGAGGGCTAGGGCTATGGCTAGGGCTGGGGTTAGGGTTAGATTGAGGGTTAGGATTAGGGATAGGTCTAGGGTTAGGGCTAGGGTTAGGGTTAGGGTTAGGGCTAGGGCTAGGGCTAGGGCTTGGGCTAGGGCTAGGGCTAGTGTTAGGGTTAGGTCTAGGGCTAGGGTTAGTGTTAAGATTAGGGTTAGGGCTAGGGCTAGGGCTATGTCAAGGGCTAGGGTTAGGGCTAGGGCTAGGGATAGGTTTAGGGTTAGCGTTAGCGTTAGGGCTAGGGCTAGGGCTAGGGCTAGGCTTAGGGCTAGAGTTAGGGCTAGGGCTAGGGTTAGGGTTAGGGTTAGTGTTAGTGTTACGACTAGGGCTAGGGCTAGGGCTAGGGTTAGGATTAGTGCTAGGGCTAGGGCTAGGTTTAGGGTTAGGGTTAGGGTTAGGTTCAGGGCTAGGGATAGGGCTAGGTCTAGGGTTAGGGTCAGGGCTAGGGCTAGGGCTAGGGTTAGGTTTAGGGCTAGGGTTAGGGTTAGGGCTAGGGTTATGGTTAGGGTTAGAACTAGGGCTATGGTTTGGGCTCGGGCTAGGGTTAGGTTTGTGTTTAGGGTTAGGGTTAGGGCTATGGCTAGGGCAGGGGTAGGGTTATGACTATGGCTAGGGCTAGACTAGGGTTAGGTTTGGGCTAGGGCTAGGGTTAGGGTTAGGGCTAGGGCTAGGGCTAGGGCTAGGGTTAGGCTTAGTGTTAGGGTTAGGGCTAGGTATAGGGCTAGGGCTAGGGCTAGGGTTAGGGTTAGGGTTAGGGCTAGGGCTAGGGTTAGGGCTAGGGCTAGGTGAAGGATTAGGGCTAGGGCTAGGGCTAGGGCTAGGGCTAGGGTTAGAGTTATGTTTAGGGTTAGGGCTAGCTTAGGGTTAGGGCTAGGGTTAGGATTAGGGTTAGGGTTAGATTTAGTGCTAGGGCTAGGGCTAGGGCTAGGTTTAGGGTTAGGGTTAGGGCTAGGGCTAGGGCTAGGGTTAGGGTTAGGGTTAGGGCTAGGGATAGGGCTAGGGCTAGGGCTAGGGCTAGGGTTAGGGTTAGGGTTAGGGCTAGGGCTAAGGTTAGGGTTAGGGTTAGGGCTAGGGTTAGGGCTAGTTTAATGTTAGGGTTAGGGCTAGGGCTAGGGTTAAGTTTAGTGTTAGGGCTAGGGTTAGGGTTAGGGTTAGGGTTAGGGCTAGGGCTACGCTTCGGGCTAAGGCTAGGGCTAGGTTTAGGGCTAGGGTTAGCGTTAGGTTTAGGGATAGGGCTAGGGTTAGGGCTAGGGATAGGGCTAGGCCTCGGGCGAGGGCTAGGGCTAGGTCTCGGGCTAGGGTTAGGGTTAGGTTTAGGGCTAGG
>OX463233.1:108452564-108465064 GCA_949820135.1 Sylvilagus floridanus | reverse complement strand
AGGCTAGGGCTAAGGCTAGGGCTAGACTAGTGCTAAGGCTAGAGTTAGTGTTAGGGCTACGGCTAGGGCTAGGTCTAGGATTAGGGCTAGGGTTAGGGCTAGGTTTAGGGTTAGGGCTAGGGCTAGGGTAAGGGCTAGGTCTAGGGCTAGGGTTAGGGTTAGGGCTACGGCTAGGGCTAGGGCTAGGGCTAGGGCTAGGGCTAGGGTTAGGGTTAGGGTTAGGGCTAGGGCTAGGGTTAGTGTAAGGGTTAGGGTTAGGGCAAGGGCTAGGGCTGGGGCTAGTGCTAGGGCTCGGGCGAGGGCTAGGGCTAGGTCTAGGGTTAGGGTTAGGGTTAGATTTAGGGTTAGGGCTCGGGCTAGGATTAGGTTTAGGGTTAGGGTTAGTGTTAGGGCTAGGGCTAGGGTTAGGTCTAGGGCTAGGGCTAGGGTTAGGGTTAGTGTTAGGTTTAGGGCTAGGCTTAGGGTTAGGGTTAGGGTTAGGGCAAGGTCTAGGGCTAGGGCTAGCGCTAGGGCTAGGGTTAGGGTTAGGGCTAGGGCTAGGTCTAGGGCAAGGCTAGGGTTATGATTAGGGCTAGGGCTAGGGCTAGGGCTAGGCTTAGGGTTATGTTTAGGGCTAGGGCTAGGGTTAGGGTTAGTGTTAGGGTTAGGGCTAGGGCTAGGACTAGGGCTAGGTTTAGGATTAGGGATAGGGCTAGGGCTATGGCTTGGTTTAGGTTTAGAGATAGGGTTAGGGCTAGGGCTAGGGCTAGGATTAGGGTTAGGGCTAGGGCAAGGACTAGGGTTAGGTTTAGGGTTAGTGTTAGGGCTAGGGCTAGGGTTAGGGTTAAGTTTAGGGATAGGGCTAGGTCTAGGCCTAGGCCAAGGGTTAGGGTTAGGATTAGGGTTAGGGCTAGGGCTAGGGTTAGGGCTAGTGCTAGGGTTAGGGTTAGGGTTAGGGTTAGGGTTAGGGCTAGGGGTAGGGCTAGGGCTAGGGTTAGGGATAGGGTTAGGGAGGTGCTAGGGTTAGGCCTCGGGCTAGGGTTAGGGATAGGGCTAGGGTTAGTGTTAGGGTTAGGGTTAAGGCTACGGCTAGGGCTTTGGCTACGGCTAGGGCTAAGGTTAGGGTTAGGGTTAGATCTAGGGTTAGGGTTAGGGTTATGGTTAGGGCTAGGTCTAGGTCTAGGGCTAGGGCTAGGGCTAGGGTTAGGGTTAGGGTTAGGGCTTGGGTTAGGGTTGGGGTTAGGTTTAGGACTAGGGCTAGGGCTATGGCTTGGGCTAGGGATAGGGCTAGGGTTAGGGTTAGGGCCAGGGCTAGGGCTAGGTCTAGGGTTAGGGTTAGGGCTAGGGATAGGGCTAGGCCTAGGGCTAGGGTTAGGACTAGGGTTAGGGTTAGGGCTAGGGTTAGGGTTAGGGTTAGGGTTAGGGCTAGGGCAAGGGCTTGGGCTAGGGCTAGGGTTAGGTTTAGGGTTAGGGTTAGGTTTTGGTTAGGGCTAGGGTTAGGGCTACGGCTAGGGCTAGGGCTAGGGTTAGGGTTAGGAATAGGGTTATGATTAGGGCTAGGGCTAGGCCTAGGGCTACGTCTAGGGTTAGGGCTAGGGCTAGGGTTAGGGTTAGGGTTAGGGTTAGGATTAGGGTTAGGGTGAGGGCTAGGGCTAGGGTTAGGGCTAGGGTTAAGGCTAGGGCTAGGGCTAGGGCTAGACTAGTGCTAAGGCTAGGATTAGTGTTAGGACTACGGCTAGGGCTAGGTCTAGGATTAGGGCTAGGGTTAGGGCTAGGGCTAGGGTTAGGGCTAGGGCTAGGGCTAGGGCTAGGGCTAGGTCTAGGGCTAGGGTTAGGGTTAGGGCTTCGGTTAGGGCTAGGGCTAGGGCTAGGGCTAGGGTTAGGGTTAGGGCTAGGGCTAGGGTTAGTGTAAGGGTTAGGGTTAGGGCAAGGGCTAGGGCTGGGGCTAGTGCTAGGGCTCGGGCGAGGGCTAGGGCTAGGTCTAGGGTTAGGGTTAGGGTTAGATTTAGGGTTAGGGCTCGGGCTAGGATTAGGTTTAGGGTTAGGGTTAGGGTTAGGGTTCGGGCTAGGCCTAGGGCTAGGACTAGGGCTAGGGCTAGGGTTAGGATTAGGGCTAGGGCTAGGGTTAGGTTTAGGGTTAGGGTTAGTGTTAAGGCTAGGGCTAGGGTTAGGTCTAGGGCTAGGGCTAGGGTTAGGGTTAGGGTTAGGTTTAGGGCTAGGCTTAGGGTTAGGTTTAGGGTTAGGGCAAGGGCTAGGGCTAGGGCTAACGCTAGGGCTAGGGTTAGGGTTAGGGCTAGGGCTAGGTCTAGGGCAATGCTAGGGTTATGATTAGGGCTAGGGCTAGGGCTAGGGCTAGGCTTAGGGTTATGTTTAGGGCTAGGGCTAGGGTTAGGGTTAGTGTTAGGGTTAGGGCTAGGGCTAGGACTAGGGCTAGGTTTAGGGTTAGGGATAGGGCTAGGGCTATGACTTGGTTTAGGGTTAGAGATAGGGTTAGGGCTAGGGCTAGGGCTAGGGATAGGGTTAGGGTTAGGGCTAGGGCTAGGACTAGGGCTAGGTTTAGGGTTAGGGATAGGGCTAGGGCTATGACTTGGTTTAGGGTTAGAGATAGGGTTAGGGCTAGGGCTAGGGCTAGGGATAGGGTTAGGGTTAGGGCTAGGGCAAGGACTTGGGTTAGGTTTAGGGTTAGTGTTAGGGCCAGGGCTAGGGTTAGGGTTAAGTTTAGGGATAGGGCTAGGTCTAGGGCTAGGCCAAGGGTTAGGGTTAGGATTAGGGTTAGGGCTAGGGCTAGGGTTAGGGCTAGTGCTAGGGTTAGGGTTAGGGTTAGGGTTAGGGTTAGGGCTAGGGCTAGGGTTAGTGTAAGGGTTAGGGTTAGGGCAAGGGCTAGGGCTGGGGCTAGTGCTAGGGCTCGGGCGAGGGCTAGGGCTAGGTCTAGGGTTAGGGTTAGGGTTAGATTTAGGGTTAGGGCTCGGGCTAGGATTAGGTTTAGGGTTAGGGTTAGGGTTAGGGTTAGGGTTCGGGCTAGGCCTAGGGCTAGGACTAGGGCTAGGGCTAGGGTTAGGATTAGGGCTAGGGCTAGGGTTAGGTTTAGGGTTAGGGTTAGTGTTAAGGCTGGGGCTAGGGTTAGGTCTAGGGCTAGGGCTAGGGTTAGGGTTAGGGTTAGGTTTAGGGCTAGGCTTAGGGTTAGGTTTAGGGTTAGGGCAAGGGCTAGGGCTAGGGCTAACGCTAGGGCTAGGGTTAGGGTTAGGGCTAGGGCTAGGTCTAGGGCAAGGCTAGGGTTATGATTAGGGCTAGGGCTAGGGCTAGGGCTAGGCTTAGGGTTATGTTTAGGGCTAGGGCTAGGGTTAGGGTTAGTGTTAGGGTTAGGGCTAGGGCTAGGACTAGGGCTAGGTTTAGGGTTAGGGATAGGGCTAGGGCTATGACTTGGTTTAGGGTTAGAGATAGGGTTAGGGCTAGGGCTAGGGCTAGGGATAGGGTTAGGGTTAGGGCTAGGGCAAGGACTTGGGTTAGGTTTAGGGTTAGTGTTAGGGCCAGGGCTAGGGTTAGGGTTAAGTTTAGGGATAGGGCTAGGTCTAGGGCTAGGCCAAGGGTTAGGGTTAGGATTAGGGTTAGGGCTAGGGCTAGGGTTAGGGCTAGTGCTAGGGTTAGGGTTAGGGTTAGGGTTAGGGTTAGGGCTAGGGGTAGGGCTAGGGCTAGGGTTAGGGTTAGGGTTAGGGAGGTGCTAGGGTTAGGCCTCGGGCTAGGGTTAGGGATAGGGCTAGAGTTAGTGTTAGGGTTAGGGTTAAGGCTACGGCTAGGGCTAGGGCTACGGCTAGGGCTAAGGTTAGGGTTAGGGTTAGATCTAGGGTTAGGGTTAGGGTTATGGTTAGGGCTAGGTCTAGGTCTAGGGCTAGGGCTAGGGCTAGGGTTAGGGTTAGGGTTAGGGCTAGGGTTAGGGTTGAGGTTAGGTTTAGGACTAGGGCTAGGGCTATGGCTTGGGCTAGGGATAGGGCTAGGGTTAGGGTTAGGGCCAGGGCTAGGGCTAGGTCTAGGGTTAGGGTTAGGGCTAGGGCTAGGGTTAGGGTTAAGGTTAGGGTTAGGGTTAGGGCTAGGCCTAGGGCTAAGGCTAGGGCTAGGGCTAGGGTTAGGGTTAGGGCTCGGTCTAGGGTTAGGGTGAGTGTTAGGGTTAGGGTTAGGTCTAGGGCTAGGGTTAGGTCTTGGGCTAGGGCTAGGGTTAGGGTTAGGGTTATGTTTAGGGCTAGGCTTAGGGTTAGGGTTAGGGTTAGGGCTAGGGCTAGGGCTAGGGTTAGTGTTAGGGTTAGGGCTAGGGCTAGGGTTAGGATTAGGGCTAGGGCTAGACTAGGGCTAGCTCTAGGGTTAGGGTTAGGGTTAGGTTAGGGCTAGCTTAGGGTTAGGGCTAGGGTTAGGGTTAGGGTTAGGGCTAGGGTTAGGGTTAGGGTTAGGGTTAGGGCTAGGGTTAGGGTTAGGGTTAGGGTTAGGGCTAGGGCTACGCTTCGTTCTAAGGCTAAGGCTAGGTCTAGGGCTAGAGTTAGGGTTAGGTTTAGGGATAGGTCTAGGGCTAGGGCTAGTGTTAGGGTTAGGGTTAGGGTTATGTTTAGGGCTAGGGCTAGGGCTAGGGCTAGTGTTAGAATAGGGCTAGGGCTAGTGTTAGGGTTAGGGTTAGGATTAGGGTTAGGATTAGGGCTAGGGCTAGGGCTAGGGCTAGGGCTGGGGCTAGGGTTAGGGTTAGGGTTAGTTTTAGGGCTAGGGTTAGGTTTAGGGCTAGGTTTAGGGCTAGGGCTAGGGTTATGTTTAGGGCTAGGGCTAGGGTTAGGGTTAGTGTTAGGGTTAGGGCTAGGGCTAGGACTAGGGCTAGGTTTAGGGTTAGGGATAGGGCTAGGGCTATGGCTTGGTTTAGGGTTAGAGATAGGGTTAGGGCTAGGGCTAGGGCTAGGATTAGGGTTAGGGCTAGGGCAAGGACTAGGGTTAGGTTTAGGGTTAGTGTTAGGGCTAGGGCTAGGGTTAGGGTTAAGTTTAGGGATAGGGCTAGGTCTAGGCCTAGGCCAAGGGTTAGGGTTAGGATTAGGGTTAGGGCTAGGGCTAGGGTTAGGGCTAGTGCTAGGGTTAGGGTTAGGGTTAGGGTTAGGGTTAGGGCTAGGGGTAGGGCTAGGGCTAGGGTTAGGGATAGGGTTAGGGAGGTGCTAGGGTTAGGCCTCGGGCTAGGGTTAGGGATAGGGCTAGGGTTAGTGTTAGGGTTAGGGTTAAGGCTACGGCTAGGGCTTTGGCTACGGATAGGGCTAAGGTTAGGGTTAGGGTTAGATCTAGGGTTAGGGTTAGGGTTATGGTTAGGGCTAGGTCTAGGTCTAGGGCTAGGGCTAGGGCTAGGGTTAGGGTTAGGGTTAGGGCTTGGGTTAGGGTTGGGGTTAGGTTTAGGACTAGGGCTAGGGCTATGGCTTGGGCTAGGGATAGGGCTAGGGTTAGGGTTAGGGCCAGGGCTAGGGCTAGGTCTAGGGTTAGGGTTAGGGCTAGGGATAGGGCTAGGCCTAGGGCTAGGGTTAGGACTAGGGTTAGGGTTAGGGCTAGGGTTAGGGTTAGGGTTAGGGTTAGGGCTAGGGCAAGGGCTTGGGCTAGGGCTAGGGTTAGGGTTAGGTTTTGGTTAGGGCTAGGGTTAGGGCTACGGCTAGGGCTAGGGCTAGGGTTAGGGTTAGGAATAGGGTTATGATTAGGGCTAGGGCTAGGCCTAGGGCTACGTCTAGGGTTAGGGCTAGGGCTAGGGTTAGGGTTAGGGTTAGGGTTAGGATTAGGGTTAGGGTGAGGGCTAGGGCTAGGGTTAGGGCTAGGGTTAAGGCTAGGGCTAGGGCTAGGGCTAGACTAGTGCTAAGGCTAGGGTTAGTGTTAGGACTACGGCTAGGGCTAGGTCTAGGATTAGGGCTAGGGTTAGGGCTAGGGCTAGGGTTAGGGCTAGGGCTAGGGCTAGGGCTAGGGCTATGTCTAGGGCTAGGGTTAGGGTTAGGGCTTCGGTTAGGGCTAGGGCTAGGGCTAGGGCTAGGGTTAGGGTTAGGGCTAGGGCTAGGGTTAGTGTAAGGGTTAGGGTTAGGGCAAGGGCTAGGGCTGGGGCTAGTGCTAGGGCTCGGGCGAGGGCTAGGGCTAGGTCTAGGGTTAGGGTTAGGGTTAGATTTAGGGTTAGGGCTCGGGCTAGGATTAGGTTTAGGGTTAGGGTTAGGGTTAGGGTTCGGGCTAGGCCTAGGGCTAGGACTAGGGCTAGGGCTAGGGTTAGGATTAGGGCTAGGGCTAGGGTTAGGTTTAGGGTTAGGGTTAGTGTTAGGGCTAGGGCTAGGGTTAGGTCTAGGGCTAGGGCTAGGGTTAGGGTTAGGGTTAGGTTTAGGGCTAGGCTTAGGGTTAGATTTAGGGTTAGGGCAAGGGCTAGGGCTAGGGCTAACGCTAGGGCTAGGGTTAGGGTTAGGGCTAGGGCTAGGTCTAGGGCAAGGCTAGGGTTATGATTAGGGCTAGGGCTAGGGCTAGGGCTAGGCTTAGGGTTATGTTTAGGGCTAGGGCTAGGGTTAGGGTTAGTGTTAGGGTTAGGGCTAGGGCTAGGACTAGGGCTAGGTTTAGGGTTAGGGATAGGGCTAGGGCTATGACTTGGTTTAGGGTTAGAGATAGGGTTAGGGCTAGGGCTAGGGCTAGGGATAGGGTTAGGGTTAGGGCTAGGGCAAGGACTTGGGTTAGGTTTAGGGTTAGTGTTAGGGCCAGGGCTAGGGTTAGGGTTAAGTTTAGGGATAGGGCTAGGTCTAGGGCTAGGCCAAGGGTTAGGGTTAGGATTAGGGTTAGGGCTAGGGCTAGGGTTAGGGCTAGTGCTAGGGTTAGGGTTAGGGTTAGGGTTAGGGTTAGGGCTAGGGGTAGGGCTAGGGCTAGGGTTAGGGTTAGGGTTAGGGAGGTGCTAGGGTTAGGCCTCGGGCTAGGGTTAGGGATAGGGCTAGAGTTAGTGTTAGGGTTAGGGTTAAGGCTACGGCTAGGGCTAGGGCTACGGCTAGGGCTAAGGTTAGGGTTAGGGTTAGATCTAGGGTTAGGGTTAGGGTTATGGTTAGGGCTAGGTCTAGGTCTAGGGCTAGGGCTAGGGCTAGGGTTAGGGTTAGGGTTAGGGCTAGGGTTAGGGTTGAGGTTAGGTTTAGGACTAGGGCTAGGGCTATGGCTTGGGCTAGGGATAGGGCTAGGGTTAGGGTTAGGGCCAGGGCTAGGGCTAGGTCTAGGGTTAGGGTTAGGGCTAGGGCTAGGGTTAGGGTTAAGGTTAGGGTTAGGGTTAGGGCTAGGCCTAGGGCTAAGGCTAGGGCTAGGGCTAGGGTTAGGGTTAGGGCTCGGTCTAGGGTTAGGGTGAGTGTTAGGGTTAGGGTTAGGTCTAGGGCTAGGGTTAGGTCTTGGGCTAGGGCTAGGGTTAGGTTTAGGGTTATGTTTAGGGCTAGGCTTAGGGTTAGGGTTAGGGTTAGGGCTAGGGCTAGGGCTAGGGTTAGTGTTAGGGTTAGGGCTAGGGCTAGGGTTAGGATTAGGGCTAGGGCTAGACTAGGGCTAGCTCTAGGGTTAGGGTTAGGGTTAGGTTAGGGCTAGCTTAGGGTTAGGGCTAGGGTTAGGGTTAGGGTTAGGGCTAGGGTTAGGGTTAGGGTTAGGGTTAGGGCTAGGGTTAGGGTTAGGGTTAGGGTTAGGGCTAGGGCTACGCTTCGGGCTAAGGCTAAGGCTAGGTCTAGGGCTAGAGTTAGGGTTAGGTTTAGGGATAGGTCTAGGGCTAGGGCTAGTGTTAGGGTTAGGGTTAGGGTTATGTTTAGGGCTAGGGCTAGGGCTAGGGCTAGTGTTAGAATAGGGCTAGGGCTAGTGTTAGGGTTAGGGTTAGGATTAGGGTTAGGATTAGGGCTAGGGCTAGGGCTAGGGCTAGGGCTGGGGCTAGGGTTAGGGTTAGGGTTAGTTTTAGGGCTAGGGTTAGGTTTAGGGCTAGGTTTAGGGCTAGGGCTAGGGTTAGGTTTAGGGCTAGGACTAGGGCTAGGGAGAGGGATAGGTTTAGGGTTTTGGTTAGGGCTAGGGCTAGGGCTAGGGCTAGGCTTAGGGCTAGGGTTAGGGCTAGGGCTGGAGTTAGGTTTAGGGTTAGTGTTAGGGTTATGGCTAGTGTTAGGGCTTGGGCTAGGGCTAGTGTTAGGGTTAGGGTTAGGGCTAGAGCTAGGGCTAGGGTTAGGGCTATTGTGAGGGTTAGGGTTAGGGTTAGGGCTAGGGTTAGGGTTATGGCTAGGGTTAGGTTTAGGGTTAGAGTAAGGGCTAGGGCTAGGGTTAGGGTTAGGGTTAGGACTAGGGTTAGGGTTAGGGTTAGGGCTAGGGCTAGGGCTAGGGCTAGGCTTAGGATTAGGTTTAGGACTAGGGATAGGGCTAGGGCTAAGTCTAGGGCTAGTGTTAGGGTTAGGTTTAGGGTTAGGGCTAGGGCTAGGGTTAGGGTTAGGGTTAGGACTAGGGTTAAGGTTAGGGTTAGGGCTAGGGCTAGGGCTAGGGCTAGGGTTAGGATTAGGATTAGGGCTAGGGTTAGGGTTAGGGTTAGGGCTAGGGCTAGGGCTAGGGCTAGGGCTAGGTTCTGGGTTAGGGTTAGGGTTAGGGCTAGGGCTAGGGCTAGGGGTAGGGCTAGGGCTAGTTTAAGGATTATGGCTAGTAATAGGGCTTGGTTTAGGGTTAGGGTTAGGGTCAGGGTCAGGGCTAGGGCTAGGGCTAGGGCTAGGGCTAGGTCTAGGGCTAGGGTTAGGGTTGGGGTTAGGGTTAGGATTAGGGTTAGGGTGAGGGCTAGGGCTAGGGTTAGGGCTGGGGTTAGCTAGGGCTGGGGCTAGGGCTAAGGCTAGGGGTAGGTTTAGGGTTATGGCTAGGGCTAGGACTAAGGCTAGGGCTATGGCTTGGGCTAGGGATAGGGCTAGGGTTAGGGTTAGGGCTAGGGCTAGGGCTAGGGCTAGGGCTAGGGCTAGGGTTAGGTTTAGGGCTAGGGCTAGGGCTAGGCCTAGGGCAAGGGTTAGGGCTAGGGTTAGGGTTAGGGTTAGGGCTAGGGTTAGGGATAGGATTAGGTTTAGGTTTAGGGTTAGGGCTAGGGTTAGGGTTAGGGTTAGGGTTAGGGCTTGGGCTAGGGCTACAGCTAGGTCTAGGGTTAGGGTTAGGGTTATGGTTAGGGCTAGGTCTAGGGCTAGGGCTAGGGCTAGGGTTAGGGTTAGGGTTAGGGCTAGGGTTAGGGTTGGGGTTAGGTTTAGGACTAGGGCTAGGGCTATGGCTTGGGCTAGGGATAGGGCTAGGGTTAGGGTTAGGGCCAGGGCTAGGACTAGGTCTAGGGTTAGGGTTAGGGCTAGGGCTAGGGCTAGGCCTAGGGCTAGGGTTAGGGCTAGGGTTAGGGTTAGGGTTAGGGTTAGGGTTAGGATTAGGGTTAGGGTTAGGGTTAGGGCTATGGTTAGTGTTAGGGTTAGGGTTAGGGCTAGGGCTAGGGCTAAGGCTAGGTCTAGGGTTACGGTTAGGGTTATGGTTAGGGTTAGGGCTAGGGCTAAGGCTAGGGTTAGGGTTAGTGTTAGGGCTCGGGCTAGGGCTAGGGATAGGGCTCGGGTTAGGGTTCGGGTTAGGGTTAGGGTTAGGGTTAGGTCTAGGGCTAGGGCTAGGGCTAGGGCTAGGTTTAGGGTAGGGTTAGGTTTAGGGTTAGGGCTAGGGCTAGGGCTAGGGTTAGGGCTATTGTGAGGGTTAGGGTTAGGGTTAGGGCTAGGTTTAGGGTTATGGCTAGGGTTAGGTTTAGGGTTAGAGTAAGGTCTAGGGCTAGGGTTAGGGTTAGGGTTAGGGTTAGCGTTAGGGTTAGGGTTAGGGCTAGGGTTAGGGTTAGGGTTAGGGTTAGAGCTAGGGCTAGGGCTTGGGCTACGGCTAGGGTTAGGTTTAGGGTGAGGGTTAGGGTTATGGTTAGTGCTAGGGCTAGGGCTAGGGCTAGGGTTAGGGCTAGGGGTAGGGCTAGGGCTAGGCTTAAGGTTAGGGTTAGGGTTAGGGCTAGGGCTAGGGCTAGGACTAGGGCTAGGGTTAGGGTTAGGGTTAGGGTTATGGTGAAGGCTAGGGCTAGGGCTAGGGCTAGGGCTAGGGTTAGGGCTAGGGCTAGGGTTAGGGTTAGGGTTAGGATTAGGGTTAGGGTGAGGCCTAGGTCTAGGGTTAGGGCTAGGGTTAGGGCTAGGGCTAGGACTAGGGCTAGGGCTAGGGCTAGGGTTCGTGTTAGGGCTAAGGCTAGGGCTAGGGCTAGGATTAGGGCTAGGGTTAGGGCTAGGGCTAGGGCTAGGGCTAGGGTTAGGTTTACGGTTAGGGCTAGGGCTAGGGCTAGGGTTCGGGTTAGGGTTTGGGTTCGGTTTAGGGTAGGATTAGGGTTAGGTTTAGGGCTAGGGATAGGGTTAGGGTTAGGGCTAGGTTTAGGGCTAGGGCTAGGGCTAGGGCTAGGGCTAGGGCTAGGGCTAGGGTTAGGGTTAGGGCTACGGCTAGGGCTAGGGCTAGGGCTAGGGCTAGGGTTAGGATTAGGGCTAGGGCTAGGGTTAGTGTTAGGGTTAGGGTTAGGGCTAGGGCTGGGGCTGGGGCTAGTGCTTGGGTTCGGGCTTGGGCTAGGGCTAGGTCTAGGGCTAGGATTAGGGTTAGATTTAGGGTTAGGGTTAGGTCTAGGGCTAGGGATAGGGTTAAGGTTAGGGATAGGGTTAGGGCTAGGCCTAGGGCTAAGGCTAGGGCTAGGGCTAGGGTTAGGGTTAGGGCTCGGGCTAGGGTTAGGGTTAGTGTTAGGGTTATGTTTAGGGCTAGGCTTAGGGTTAGGGTTAGGGTTAGGGCTAGGGCTAGGGCTAGGGTTAGTGTTAGGGTTAGGGCTAGGGCTAGGGTTAGGATTAGGGCTAGGGCTAGACTAGGGCTAGGGCTAGGGTTAGGGTTAGGGTTAGGGTTAGGGCTAGCTTAGGGTTAGGGCTAGGGTTAGGGTTAGGGTTAGGGTTAGAGTTAGGGCTAGGGCTAGGGTTAGGGTTAGGGTTAGGGCTAGGGTTAGGGTTAGGGTTAGGGTTAGGGCTAGTGTTAGGGTTAGGGTTAGGGTTAGGGCTAGGGCTACGCTTCGGGCTAAGGCTAAGGCTAGGTCTAGGGCTAGAGTTAGGGTTAGGTTTAGGGATAGGTCTAGGGCTAGGGCTAGTGTTAGGGTTAGGGTTAGGGTTATGTTTAGGGCTAGGGCTAGGGCTAGGGCTAGTGTTAGAATAGGGCTAGGGCTAGTGTTAGGGTTAGGGTTAGGATTAGGGTTAGGATTAGGGCTAGGGCTAGGGCTACGGCTAGGGCTGGGGCTAGGGTTAGGGTTAGGGTTAGTTTTAGGGCTAGGGTTAGGGTTAGGGCTAGGTTTAGGGCTAGGGCTAGGGAAAGGTTTAGGGCTAGGGCTAGGGCTAGGGAGAGGGATAGGTTTAGGGTTTTGGTTAGGGCTAGGGCTAGGGCTAGGTCTAGGGCTAGGCTTAGGGCTAGGGTTAGGGCTAGGGCTGGAGTTAGGGTTAGGGTTAGTGTTAGGGTTATGGCTAGTGTTAGGGCTTGGGCTAGGGCTAGTGTTAGGGTTAGGGTTAGGGCTAGAGCTAGGGCTAGGGTTAGGGCTATTGTGAGGGTTAGGGTTAGGGTTAGGGCTAGGGTTAGGGTTATGGCTAGGTTTAGGTTTAGGGTTAGAGTAAGGGCTAGGGCTAGGGTTAGGGTTAGGGTTAGGACTAGGGTTAGGGTTAGGGTTAGGGTTAGGGCTAGGGCTAGGGCTAGGGCTAGGCTTAGGATTAGGTTTAGGGCTAGGGATAGGGCTAGGGCTAAGTCTAGGGCTAGTGTTAGGGTTAGGGTTAGGGTTAGGGCTAGGGCTAGGGTTAGGGTTAGGGTTAGGACTAGGGTTAAGGTTAGGGTTAGGGCTAGGGCTAGGGCTAGGGCTAGGGTTAGGATTAGGTTTAGGGCTAGGGTTAGGGTTAGGGTTAGGGCTAGGGCTAGGGCTAGGGCTAGGGCTAGGGTCTGGGTTAGGGTTAGGGTTAGGGCTAGGGCTAGGGCTAGGGCTAGGGCTAGGCTTGGGGCTAGAGTTAGGGCTAGAGCTAGGGTTAGGTTTAGGGTTAGGGTTAGAGTTAGTGTTAGGGCTAGGGCTAGGGCTAGGGCTAGGGCTAGTTTAAGGATTATGGCTAGGAATAGGGCTTGGTTTAGGGTTAGGGTTAGGGTCAGGGCTAGGGCTAGGGCTAAGTCTAGGGCTGGGGTTAGGGTCAGGGCTAGGGCTAGGGCTAGGGCTAGGGCTAGGGCTAGGTCTAGGGCTAGGGTTAGGGTTAGGGTTAGGGTTAGGATTAGGGTTAGGGTGAGGGCTAGGGCTAGGGTTAGGGCTGGGGTTAGGGCTAGGGCTGGGGCTAGGGCTAGGGCTAGGGGTAGGGTTAGGGTTATGGCTAGGGCTAGGACTAAGGCTAGGGCTATGGCTTGGGCTAGGGATAGGGCTAGGGCTAGGTTTAGGGCTAGGGCTAGGGCTAGGGCTTGGGCTAGGGTTAGGGTTAGGGCTAGGGCTAGGGCTA
>OX463233.1:108435064-108442564 GCA_949820135.1 Sylvilagus floridanus | reverse complement strand
GGCTAGGACTAGGGTTAGGGTTAAGGTTAGGAATAGGGCTAGGGCTAGGGCTTGGCCAAGGGTTAGGGTTAGGATTAGGGTTAGGGCTAGGTCTAGGGTTAGGGCTAGTGCTAGGTTTAGGGTTAGGGTTAGGGTTAGGGTTAGGGCTAGGGCTAGGACTAGGGTTAGGGTTAGGTTTAGGGATAGTGCTAGGGTTAGGCCTCGGGCTAGGGTGAGGGATAGGGCTAGAGTTTGGGTTAGGGTTAGGGTTAAGGCTACGGCTAGGGCTAGGGCTACGGTTAGGGCTAAGGCTAGGGTTATGGTTAGAGCTAGGGTTAGGGTTAGGTTTATGGTTAGGGCTAGGGCTAGGACTAGGGCTAGGGCTAGGGCTAGGGTTAGGGTTAGGGTCAGGTCTAGGGTTAGGGTTGGGGTTAGGGTTAGCATTAGGGCTAGGGTAGGGCTTGGGCTAGGGATAGGGCTAGGGTTAGGGTTAGGGCTAAGGCTAGGGCTAGGTGCAGGGCTAGGGTTAGGGTTAGGGCTAGGGTTAGGGTTAGGATTAGGGTTAGGATTAGGGATAGGGTTAGGACTAGGGTTAGGGTTAGGTCTAGGGCTAGGGTTAGGGCTACGGTTAGGTTTAGGGTTAGAGTAAGGGCTAGGGCTAGGGTTAGGGTTAGGGTTAGGGTTAGGGCTAGGGTTAGGTTTAGGGTTAGAGTAAGTGCTAGCACTAGGGTTAGGGTTAGGGTTAGGGCTACGGTTAGGGTTAGGGTTAGGGCTAGGGCAAGGGCTTGGGCTAGGGCTAGGGTTAGGTTTAGGGTTAGGGTTAGGTTTTGGTTAGGGCTAGGGCTAGGGCTAGGGCTAGGGCAAGGGTTAGGGCTAGGGGTAGGGCTAGGGCTAGGCTTAAGGTTAGTGTTAGGGTTAGGGCTAGGGCTAGGGCTAGGGCTAGGGCTAGGGTTAGGGTTAAAATTAGGGTTATGATTAGGGCTAGGGCTAGGGCTAGGGCTACGTCTAGGGTTAGGGCTAGGGCTAGGGTTAGGTTTAGGGTTAGGATTAGGGTTAGGGTGAGGGCTAGGGCTAGGGTTAGGGCTAGGGTTAAGACTAGGGCTAGGGCTAGGGCTAGACTAGTGCTAAGGCTAGGGTTAGTGTTAGTGCTACGGCTAGGGCTAGGTCTAGGATGAGGGCTAGGGATAGGGCTAGGGCTAGGGTTAGGGCTAGGGTTAGGGTTAGGGTTAAGGTTAGGGCTAGGGCTAGGGCTAGGTTTCGTGTTAGGGTTAGGTTTAGGGTTAGGTTTAGGGCTAGAGATAGGGTTAGGGTTAGGGATAGGGTTAGGGCTAGGGCTAGGGCTAGGGCTAGGTCTAGGGCTAGGGTTAGGGTTAGGGCTACGGCAAGGGCTAGGGCTAGGGCTAGGGCTAGGGTTAGGGTTAGGGCTAGGGCTAGGGTTAGTGTAAGGGTTAGGGTTAGGGCTAGGGCTAGGGCTGGGGCTAGTGCTAGGGCTCGGGCGAGGGCTAGGGCTAGGTCTATGGTTAGGGTTAGGGTTAGATTTAGGGTTAGGGTTAGGGCTAGGATTAGGTTTAGGTTTAGGGTTAGGGTTCGGGTTCGGACTAGGCCTAGGGCTAGGGCTAGGGCTAGGGCTAGGGTTAGGGTTAGGGCTAGGGCTAGGGTTAGGGTTAGGGTTAGGGTTAGGGTTAGTGCTAGGGCTACGGTTAGGTCTAGGGCTTGGGCTAGGGTTAGGGTAAGGGTTAGGTTTAGGGCTAGGCTTAGGGTTAGGGTTAAGGTTAGGGCAAGGGCTAGGGCTAGGGCTAGCGCTAGGGCTAGGGATAGGGTTAGGGCTAGGGCTAGGGCTAGGGCAAGGCTAGGGTTAGGATTAGGGCTAGGGCTAGGGCTAGGGCTAGGCTTAGGGTTATGTTTAGGGCTAGGGCTAGGGTTAGGGTTACTGTTAGGGTTAGGGCTAGGGCAAGGGTTAGGGCTAGGGCTAGGGTTAGGCTTAGGGTTAGGATTAGGGTTAGGGTTAGGATTAGGGCTAGGGCTAGGACTAGGGCTAGGGTTAGTGATAGGGCTAGGGCTAGGGCTAGGGCTAGGGCTAGGATTAGGGCTAGGGTTAGGGCTAGGGCTAGGGCTAGGGCTAGGGTTAGGGTTACGGTTAGGGCTAGGGCTAGGGCTAGGATTCGGGTTAGGGTTCGGGTTCGGTTTAGGGTTAGGTTTAGGGTTAGGTTTAGGGCTAGGGCTAGGGCTAGGTCTAAAATTAGGGCTAGGATTAGGGCTAGGGCTAGGGCTAGGGTTAGGGTTACGGTTAGGGCTAGGGCTAGGGCTAGGTTTCGGGTTAGGGTTTGGGTTCGTTTTAGGGTTAGGTTTAGGGTTAGGTTTAGGGCTAGGGATAGGGTTAGGGTTAGGGCTAGGGTTAGGGCTAGGGCTAGGGCTAGGGCTAGGGCTAGGGCTAGGGTTAGGGTTAGGGCTACGGCTAGGGCTAGGGCTAGGGCTAGGGCTAGGGTTAGGGTTAGGGCTAGGGCTGGGTCTAGTGCTAGGGCTCGGGCAAGGGCTAGGGCTAGGTCTAGGGCTAGGATTAGGGTTAGGGCTAGGGCTAGGGTTAGGGATAGGGTTAGGGTTAGGGTTAGGGTTAGGTCTAGGGCTAGGGTTAGGTCTTGGGCTAGGGCTAGGGTTAGGGTTAGGGTTAGGTTTAGGGCTAGGCTTAGGGTTAGGGTTAGGGTTAGGGCTAGGGCTAGCCTAGGGCTAGGGCTAGGGTTAGTGTTAGGGTTAGGGCTAGGGCTAGGGTTAGGATTAGGGTTTGGGCTAGACTAGGGCTAGGGCTAGGGTTAGGGTTAGGGTTAGGGTTAGGGCTAGCTTAGGGTTAGGGCTAGGGTTAGGGTTACGGTAAGGGTTGGAGTTAGGGCTAGGGCTAGGGTTAGGGTTAGTTTTAGGGCTAGGGTTAGAGTTAGGGTTAGGTTTAGGGCTTTGGCTACGCTTCGGGCTAAGGCTAGGGCTAGGTCTAGGGCTAGGGTTAGGGTTAGGTTTAGGGATATGTCTATGGCTAGGGCTAGTGTTAGGGTTAGGGTTAGAGTTATGTTTAGTTCCAGGGCTAGGGCTAGGGCTAGTGTTAGATAAGGGCTAGGGCTATGGTTAGGGTTAGGGCTAGGGCTAGTACTAGGGCTAGGGCTAGGGCTAGGGCTAGTTTTAGGATTATGGCTAGGAATAGGGCTTGGTTTAGGGTTAGGGTTAGGGTCAGGGCTAGGGCTAGGGCTAGGCGTAGGGCTAGGTTTAGGGCTAGGGTTAGGGTTAGGGCTAGCGTTAGGGTTAGGATTAGGGTTAGGGTTAGGGTTAGGATTAGGGTTAGGGCTAGGGCTAGGGCTAAGGCTAGGTCTAGGGTTACGGTTAGGGTTATGGTTAGGGTTAGGGCTATGGCTAGGGCTAGGGTTAGGTTTAGTGTTAGGGCTAGGGCTAGGGCTAGGGCTAGGGCTCGGGTTAGGGTTAGGGTTAGGTCTAGGGCTAGGGCTAGGGCTAGGTTTAGGTTAGGGTTAGGGTTAGGGTTAGGACTAGGGCTAGGGCTAGGGTTAGGGCTATTGTTAGGGTTAGGGTTAGGTCTAGGGCTAGGGTTAGGTCTTGTGCTAGTGCTAGGGTTAGTGTTAGTGTTAGGGTTAGGGTTAGGGCTAGGGTTAGGGTTAGGGTTAGGGCTAGGTCTAGGGCTAGGGCTAGGGTTAGGGTTAGGGTTAAGGTTATGGTTATGGTTAGGGCTTTGGCTAGGGCTAGGGTTAGGGCTAGGGGTAGGGCTAGGGCTAGGCTTAAGGTTAGGGTTAGGGTTAGGGCTAGGGCTAGGGCTAGGGCTAGGGTTAGGTTTAGGGTTAGGGTTAAGGCTAGGGTTAGGGCTAGGGGTAGTGCTAGTGCTAGGCTTAAGGTTAGGGTTAGGGTTAGGGCTAGGGTGAGGGCTAGGGCTAGGGTTAGGGCTAGGGTTAGGGCTAGGGCTAGGGCTAGGGCTAGGGATAGGGCTAGGGCTAGGATTAGTGCTAGGGCTAGGGCTAGGGCTAGGATTAGGGCTAGGGTTAGGGCTAGGGCTAGGGTTAGGGTTACGGTTAGGGCTATGGCTAGGGCTAGGGCTAGGGCTAGGGCTAGGCTTAAGGTTAGGGTTAGGGTTAGGGCTAGGGCTAGGGCTAGGGCTAGGATTAGGGCTAGGGTTAGGGCTAGGGCTAGGGTTAGGGTTACGGTTAGGGCTAGTGCTAGGGCTAGGGTTCGGTTTAGGGTTCGGGTTCGGTTTAGGGTTAGGTTTAGGGCTAGGGTTAGGGTTCGGGTTAGGGCTAGGGTTAGGTCTAGGGCTAGGGCTAGGGCCAGGGCTAGGGCTAGTGTTAGGGTTAGGGCTACGGCTAAGGCTAGGGCTAGGGCTAGGGCTAGGGTTAGGGTTAGGGCTTGGGCTAGGGTTAGGGTTAGGGTTAGGGTTAAGGCTAGGGCTAGGGCTAAAGCTAGGGCTAGGGATAGGGTTAGGGTTAGGGCTAGGGCTAGGGTTAGGGTTAGGGTTAGGGTTAGGGTTAGGTCTAGGGCTAGGTTCAGGTCTTGGGCTAGTGCTAGGGTTAGGGTTAGGGTTAGGTTTAGGGCTAGGCTTAGGGTTAGGTTTAGGGTTAGGGCTGGGGCTAGGGCTAGGGTTAGGGCTAGGGTTAGTGTTAGGGTTAGGGCTAGGGCTAGGGTTAGGATTAGGGCTAGGGCTAGACTAGGGCTAGGGCTAGGGTTAGGGTTAGGGTTAGGGTTAGGGTTATGGTTAGGGCTAGGGTTAGGTTTAGGGCTAGGGCTAGGGCTAGGGCTAGGTTTAGGGTTAGGGCTAGGGCTAGGGCTAGGCCTAGGGCTAGGTTTAGGGCTAGGGTTAGGGTTAGGGCTAGGGTTAGGGTTAGGATTAGGGTTAGGGTTAGGGTTAGGTCTAGGGTTAGGGTTTGGGTTAGGGTTAGGTCTAGGGCTAGGGCTAAGGCTAGGTCTAGGGTTACGGTTAGGGTTATGGTTAGGGTTAGGGCTAGAGCTAGGGCTACGGTTAGGGTTAGTGTTAGGGCTAGGGCTAGGGCTAGGGCTAGGGCTAGGTTTAGGGTAGGGTTAGGGTTAGGGTTAGGGCTAGGGCTAGGGCTAGGGTTAGGGCTATTGTTAGGGTTAGGGTTAGGGTTAGGGCTAGGGTTAGGGTTATGGCTAGGGTTAGGTTTAGGGTTAGAGTAAGGGCTAGGGCTAGGGTTAGGGTTAGGGTTAGGGTTAGGGTTAGGGCTAGGGTTAGGGTTAGGGTTAGGGATAGGGCTAGGGCTAGGGCTTTGGCTAGGGCTAGGTTTAGGTTTAGGTTTAGGGTTAGGGTTAGGGTTATGGTTAGGGCTAGGGCTATGGCTAGGGCTAGGTTTAGGGCTAGGGGTAGGGCTAGGGCTAGGCTTAAGGTTAGGGTTATTGTTAGGGCTAGGGCTAGGGCTAGGGTTAGGGTTAGGGTTATGGTTAAGGCTAGGGCTAGGGCTAGGGCTAGGGCTAGGGTTAGGGCTAGGGCTAGGGTTAGGGTTAGGATTAGGATTAGTGTTATGGTGATGGCTAGGGCTAGGGTTAGGGCTAGGGTTAGGGCTAGGGCTAGGGCTAGGGCTATGGCTAGGGTTAGTGTTAGGGCTAGGGCTAGGGCTAGGGCTAGGGTTAGGGCTAGGGTTAGAGCTAGGGCTAGGACTAGGGCTAGGGTTAGGGTTACGGTTATGGCTAGGGGTAGGACTAGGGTCGGGTTAGGGTTCGGTTTCGGTTTAGGGTTAGGTTTAGGGCTAGGGATAGGGTTAGGGTTAGGGCTATGGTTAGGGCTAGGGCCAGGGCTAGGGCTAGGGCTAGTGTTAGGGTTAGGGCTACGGCTAGTGCTAGGGTAGGGCTAGGGCTAGGGTTAGGGTTAGGGCTAGTGTTAGGGTTAGTGTAGGGTTAGGGTTAGGGCTAGGCCTGGCGCTGGGGCTAGTGCTAGGGCACGGGCGAGGGCTAGGGCTTGGTGTAGGGCTAGGATTAGGGTTAGATTTAGTGTTAGGGTTAGGTCTAGGGCTAGGGTTAGGGTTAGGGTTAGGGTTAGGGTTAGGGCTAGGCCTAGGGCTAAGGCTAGGGCTAGGGCTAGGGTTAGGGTTAGGGCTAGGGCTAGGGTTAGGGTTAGGGTTAGCGTTAGGGTTAGGTCTAGGGCTAGGGTTAGGTCTTGGGCTAGGGCTAGGGTTAGGGTTAGGGTTAGGTTTAGGTCTAGGCTTAGGGTTAGGATTAGGTCTAGGGCTAGGGCTAGGGCTAGGGTTAGGGTTAGGGTTAGGGCTAGGGCTAGGGTTAGGATTAGGGCTAGGTCTAGACTAGGGCTAGGGCTAGGGTTAGGGTTAGGGTTATGGTTAGGGCAAGCTTAGGGTTAGGGCTAGGGCTAGGGTTAGGGTTAGGGTTAGGGTTAGGGTTAGAGTTAGGGCTAGGGCTAGGGTTAGGGTTAGGGTTAGGGCTAGGGTTAGGGTTAGGGTTAGGGTTAGGGCTAGGGTTAGGGTTAGGGTTAGGGTTAGGGCTAGGGCTACGCTTCGGGCTAAGGCTAAGGTTCGGTCTAGGGCTATGGTTAGGGTTAGGTTTAGGGCTAGGGCTAGGGCTAGGGCTAGGGCTAGGGCTAGGGTCAGGGTTAGGGTTAGGATTAGGGTTAGGATTAGGGCTAGGGCTAGGGCTAGGGCTAGGGCTGGGGCTAGGTTTAGGGTTAGGGTTAGGGTTAGGTCTAGGCTTAGGGTTATGTTTAGGGTTAAGGCAAGGCCTAGGACTAGGGCTAGGGCTAGGGCTAGGGTTAGGTTTAGGGTTAGGGCTAGGGTTAGGGTTAGGGCTAGGGCTGGGGCTGGGGCTACGTCTAGGGCGAGGGCTAGTGCTAGGTTTAGGGTTAGATTTAGGGTTAAGGTTAGGGCTAGGGCTAGGGTTAGGGTTAGGGTTAGGGTTATGTTTATGGCTGGTGCTAGGGCTATGGCTAGTGTTAGGGTTAGGGCTAGGACTAGGGTTAGGGTTATGGTTAGGATTAGGGTTAGGATTAGGGCTAGGGCTAGGGCTAGGGCTAGGGCTGGTGTTAGGTTTAGGGTTAGGGTTAGTTTTAGGGCTAGGGTTAGGGTTAGGCTAGGGCTAGGACTAGGGAGAGGGCTAGGTTTAGGGTTTGGGTTAGGGCTAGGCCTAGGGCTAGGGCTAGGCTTAGGGCTAGGTTTAGGGCTAGGGCTGGGGTTAGGGTTAGGGTTAGTGTTAGGTTTATGGCTAGGGTTAGGGCTAGGGCTAGGGCTAGGGTTAGTGTTAGGGTTAGGGCTAGGGCTAGGCCTAGGGTTAGGGTTAGGTTTAGGGTTAGGGCTAGGGTTAGGGTTAGGGCTAGGGCTAGGGCTAGGGCTAGGGTTAGGGTTAGGATTAGGTTCAGGGCTAGGGTTAGGGTTAGGGTTAGGGCTAGGGCTAGGGCTAGGGCTAGGGCTAGGGTCCGGGTTAGGGTTAGGGTTAGGGCTAGGGCTAGGGCTAGGGCTAGGGCTAGGGCTAGTCTTAGGGCTAGAGTTAGGGCTAGAGCTAGGGTTAGGGTTAGGGTTAGGGTTA
>OX463233.1:108430064-108432564 GCA_949820135.1 Sylvilagus floridanus | reverse complement strand
TAGAGTTAGGGCTAGGGCTAGGGTTAGTGTTAGCGTTAGGGCTAGGGTTAGGGTTAGGTTTAGGGTTAGGGTTAGGGCTAGGGTTAGGGTTAGGGTTAGGGTTAGGGCTAGGGCTACGCTTCGGGCTAAGGCTAAGGCTAGGTCTAGGGCTAGGATTAGGGTTAGGTTTCGGGATAGGGTTAGGGCTAGGGCTAGGGCTAGGGTCAGGGTTAGAGTTAGCTTTAGGGCTAGGGCTGGGGCTGGGGCTAGTGCTAGGGCTCGGGCGAGGGCTAGGGCTAGGGCTAGGGCTAGGGTTAGGGATAGGGTTAGGGTTAGGGCCAGGGCTAGGGTTAGGGTTAGGGCTACGATTAGGGTTAGGGCTAGGTCTAGGGTTAGGTCTCGGGCTAGGGCTAGGGTTAGGGTTAGGGTTAGGTTTAGGGCTAGGCTTAGGGTTATGATTAGGGTTAGGGCAAGGCCTAGGACTAGGGCTAGGGCTAGGGCTAGGGTTAGGTTTAGGGCTAGGGCTAGGGTTAGGGTTAGTGCTAGGGCTGGGGCTGGGGCTACGTCTAGGGCGAGGGCTAGTGCTAGCGTTATGGTTAGATTATGGTTATGGTTAGGGCTAGTGCTAGTGCTAGGGTTAGGGTTAGGTTTAGGGTTATGTTTAGGGCTAGGGCTAGGGCTAGGTCTAGTGTTAGGGTTAGGGCTAGGGCTAGGGTTAGGGTTAGGGTTAGGGTTAGGATTAGGGTTAGGATTAGGGCTAGGGCTAGGACTAGGGCTAGGGCTGGGGATAGGTTTAGGGTTAGGGTTAGTTTTATGGCTAGGGTTAGGGTTAGGGCTAGGGCTAGGGCTAGGGTTAGGGTTATGGTTGGGGTTAGGGCTAGGGCTAGGGCTAGGGCTAGGGCTAGGGCGAGGGTTATGGCTAGGTTTACGGTTTGGGTTCGGGTTAGGGCTAGGGCTAGGTTTGGGCTAGGGCTAGGGTTAGGGTTATGTTTAGGGTTAGGGTTAGGGCTATGGCTAGGGCAGGGGTACGGTTATGACTGTGGCTAGGGCTAGGGCTAGGGTTAGGGTTAGGGTTAGGGCTAGGGCTAAGGCTAGGGCTAGGTCTAGTGCTAGGGTTAGGGTTAGGTTTAGGGATAGGGCTAGGGTTAGGGCTAGGGCTAGGGTTAGGGTTAGGGTTAGGGCTAGGGCTGGGGCTGGGGCTAGTGCTAGGGCTCGGGCGAGGGTTTAGGGCTAGGGTTATGGGTAGATTTAGGGTTAGGGCTAGCTTAGGGTTAGGGCTAGGGCTAGGGTTAGGGTTAGCATTCGGGTTAGGGTTAGGGCTAGGCCTAGAGCTATGGCTAGGGTTAGGGCTAGGGTTAGGGTTAGGGTTAGGGCTAGGGTTAGGGTTAGGGCTAGGGTTAGGGTTAGGGTTAGGGCTAGGGTTAGGGTTAGGGCTAGGTTTACGGTTAGGGCTAGGGCTAGGGTTAGGTCTAGGGCTAGGGCTAGGGTTAGGGTTAGGGTTATGTTTAGGGCTAGGCTTAGGTTTAGGGTTAGGGTTAGGGCAAAGGCTAGGGCTAGTGCTAGGGCTAGGGCTAGGGTTAGGGTGAGGGCTAGGACTAGGGTTAGGGTTAGGGTTAGGGCTAGGGCTGGGGCTGGGGTTACGTCTAGGGCGAGGGCTAGGGATAGGGTTAGGGTTAGAATTATGGTTAGGGTTACTGCTAGGGCTAGGGTTAGGGTTAGGGCTAGGGTTAGGTTTAGGGTTAGGGTTAGGTTTAGGGCTACGGCTAGGGCTAGGGCTAGGTCTAGGGCTAGTGTTAGGGTTAGGGCTAGGGCTAGGGTTAGGGTTAGGGTTAGGATTAGGGTTAGGATTAGGGCTAGGGCTAGGGCTAGGGCTAGGGCTGGGGCTAGGGCTGGGCCTAGGGTTAGGGATAGGGTTAGTTTTAGTGCTAGGGTTAGGGTTAGGGCTAGGTCTAGGACTAGGGTTAGGGTTAGGGTTAGGGTTAGGATTAGGGTTAGGGTGTGGCTAGGGCTAGGGTTAGGGCTGGGGTTAGGGCTAGGGCTAGGGCTAGGGCTAGGGCTAGGTCTAGAGCTAGGGTTAGGGTTAGGGTTAGGGTTAGGATTAGGGTTAGGGTGAGGGCTAGGGCTAGGTTTAGGGCTGGGGTTAGGGCTAGGGCTACGGCTAGGGCTAGGGCTACGGATAGGGTTAGGGTTAGGGCTAGGGCTAGGACTAGGGCTAGGGCTATGGCTTGGGCTAAGGATAGGGCTAGGGTTAGGGTTAGGGCTAGGGCAAGGGCTAGGGCTATGGCTAGGGTTAGGGTTAGGGCTAGGGCTAGAGCTAGGACTAGGGCTAGGGTTAGGGCTGTGTTTAGGGTTAGGGCTAGGGTTAGGGTTAGGGTTAGGGTTAGGGCTAGGGCTAGGGCTAAGGCTAGGTCTAGGATTACGGTTAGGGTTATGGTTAGGGTTAGGGCTAGGGCTAGGGCTATGGTTAGGGTTAGTGTTAGGGCTAGGGCTAGGGCTAGGGCTAGGGCTCGGGTTAGGTTTC
>OX463233.1:108422564-108427564 GCA_949820135.1 Sylvilagus floridanus | reverse complement strand
TTAGGGCTAGGGATAGGGTTATGGTTAGGGCTAGGGTTAGGACTAGGGCTAGGTCTAGGGCTAGGTCTAGTGTTAGGGTTAGGGCTATGGCTAGGGCTAGGTCTAGGGCTAAGGCTAGGGTTAGGGTTAGGGCTAGGGCTAGGGTTAGTGTTAGGGTTAGGGTTAGGGCTAGGGTGGGGATGGGGCTAGTGCTAGGGCTCGGGCGAGGGCTAGGGCTAGGTCTAGGGCTAGGATTAGGGTTAGATTTAGGGTTAGGGTTAAGTCTAGGACTAGGGTTAGTGTTAGGGTTAGGGCTAGGGCTAGGTCTAGGGTTAGGGTTAGTGTTAGGGTTAGGGCTAGGGCTAGGGTTAGGATTAGGGCTAGGGCTAGACTAGGGCTAGGGCTAGGGTTATGGTTAGGGTTAGGGTTAGGGTTAGGGTTAGGGCTAGCTTAGGGTTAGGGCTAGAGTTAGGGTTAGGGTTAGGGTTAGATTTAGGGCTAGGGGTAGGGTTAGGTTTAGGGTTAGGGCTAGGGTTAGGGTTTGGGTTAGGGTTAGGATTAGGGTTAGGGCTAGGGTTAGGGTTAGGGTTAGGGCTAGGGCTACGCTTCGGGGTAAGGCTAAGGCTAGGTCTAGGGCTAGGGTTAGGGTTAGGTTTAGGGATAGGGCTAATGCTAGGGCTAGGGTCAGAGTTAGGGTTAGCGTTAGGGCTAGGGCTGGGGCTGGGGCTAGTGCTAGAACTCGGGCGAGGGCTAGGGCTAGGTCTAGCGCTAGGGTTAGGGTTAGATTTAGGGTTAGGGTTAGGGCTAGGGCTAGGTTTAGGGTTAGGTTTAGGGTTAGGTTTAGGGCAAGGCCTAGGTCTTGGGCTAGGGTTAGGGATAGGGTTAGGGTTAGGGCTAGGGCTAATGTTAGGGTTAGGGCTAGGATTAGGGTTAGGGCTAGGGCTAGGGTTAGGTGTAGGGCTAGGGCTAGGGCTAGGGCTAGGGTTAGGGTTAGGGCTAGGGCTAGGGCTAGGGAGAGGGCTAGGTTTAGGTTTTGGGTTAGGACTAGGGCTAGGGCTAGGGCTAGGTATAGTGTTAGGGCTAGGGCTAGTGCTAGGGTTAGGGTTAGGGTTAGGGCTAAGGCTAGGGCTAGGGTTAGGGTTAGGGTTAGGGTTAGGGCTAGGGATAGGTCTAGGGCTAAGTCTAGGGCTAGGGTTAGGGTTAGGGTTAGGGCTAGGGCTAGGGCTAGGGTTAGGGTTAGGGTTAGGACTAGGGTTAGGGTTACGGTTAGGGCTAGGGCTGGGGCTAGTTCTAGGGTTAGGGTTAGGATTAGGTTTAGGGCTAGGGTTAGGGTTAGGGTTAGGGTTAGGGTTAATGCTAGGGCTAGGGCTAGGGCTAGGGCTAGGGTCTGGGTTAGGGTTAGGGTTAGGGCTAGGGCTAGGGCTAGGGCTAGCTTGGGGCTAGAGTTAGGGCTAGAGCTAGGGTTAGGGTTAGGGTTAGGGTTAGAGTTAGTGTTAGGACTAGGGCTAGGGCTAGGACTAGGGCAAGTTTTAGGATTATGGCTAGGAATAGGGCTAGGTTTAGGGTTAGGGTTAGGGTCAGGGCTAGGGCTAGGGCTAAGGCTAGGGCTAGGGTTAGGGTTAGGGTTAGGGTTAGGATTAGGGTTAGGGTGAGGGCTAGGGCTAGGGTTAGTGCTGGGGTTAGGGCTAGGGCTAAGGCTAGGGCTAGGGCTAGGGGTAGGGTTAGGGTTAGGGCTAGGGCTAGGACTAGGTCTAGGGCTATGGCTTGGGCTAGGGATAGGGCTAGGGTTAGCGTTAGGGCTAGGGCTAGGGCTAGGGCAAGGTTTAGGTTTAGGGCTAGGGCTAGGGCTAGGCCTAGGGCTAGGGTTAGGGCTAGGGTTAGGGTTAGGGTTAGGGTTAGGGTTAGGGTTAGGTTTAGGGCTAGGGTTAGGGTTAGGGTAAGGGTTAGGGCTAGGGCTAGGGCTAAGGCTAGGTCTAGGGTTACTGTTAGGGTTATGGTTAGGTTTAGGGCTAGGCCTAGGGCTAGGGTTAGGGTTAGTGTTAGCGCTAGGGCTAGGGCTAGGGCTAGGTCTCGGGTTAGGGTTCGGGTTAGGGTTAGGGTTAGGTCTAGGGCTAGGGCTAGGTCTAGGTTTATGGTCGGGTTAGGGTTAGGATTAGCGCTAGGGCTAGGGCTAGGTTTAGGGCTATTGTTAGGGTTAGGGTTAGGGTTAGGGATAGGATTAGGGTTATGGCTAGGGTTAGGTTTAGGGTTAGAGTAAGGGCTAGGGCTAGGGTTAGGGTTAGGGTTAGGGTTAGGGTTAGGGATAGGGCTAGGGCTAAGTCTAGGGCTAGCGTTAGGGTTAGGGTTAGGGTTAAGTCTAGGGCTAGGGCTAGGGCTAGGGCTAGGTCTACGGTTAGGGTTAGGGTTAGGATTAGGGCTAGGGTTAGGGCTAGGGCTGGGACTAGGGCTAGCGTTAGGGTTACGGTTAGGGCTAGGGCTAGGGCTAGGGTTCGGTTTAGGGTTCGGTTTCGGTTTAGCGTTAGGTTTAGGGCTAGGGTTAGGGTTCGGGTTAGTGCTAGGGTTAGGTCTATGGCTAGGGCTAGGGCTAGGGCTAGGGCTAGGGCTAGTGTTAGTGTTAGGGCTACGGCTAGGGCTAGGGCTAGGGCTAGGGCTAGGGTTAGGGTTAGGGCTAGGGCTAGGGTTAGTGTTAGGGTTAGGGTTAGGGCTAGGGCTGGGGCTGGGGCTAGTGCTAGGGCTCGGGCGAGGGCTAGGGCTAGGTCTAGGCCGAGGATTAGGTTTAGATTTAGGGTTAGGGTTAGGTCTCGTGCTAGGGTTAGGGTTAGGGTTAGGGTTAGGGTTAGGGTTAGGGCTAGGCCTAGGGCTAAGGCTAGGGCAAGGGCTAGGGTTAGGGTTAGGGCTAGGGCAAGGGTTAGGGTTAGGGTTAGGGTTAGGGTTAGGTCTAGGGCTAGGGTTAGGGCTAGGGCTAGGGCTAGGGCTATGGCTAGGGTTAGTGTTAGGGTTAGGGCTAGGGCTAGGGTTAGGATTAGGGCTAGGCCTAGACTAGGGCTAGGGCTAGGGTTAGGGTTAGGTTTAGGATTAGGGCTAGGGTTAGGGTTAGGGCTAGGGCTAGGGCTAGGCCTAGGGCTAGGGTTCGGGCTAGGGTTAGGGTTAGGGCTAGGGTTAGGGTTAGGATTAGGGTTAGGGTTAGGGTTAGGGCTAGGGTTAGGTTTAGGGATAGGGTTAGGGCTGGGGCTAGGGCTAAGTCTAGGGCTAGAGTTACGGTTAGGGTTATGGTTAGGGTTAGGGCTAGGGCTAGGGCTAGGGTTAGGGTTATTGTTAGGGCTAGGGCTAGGGCTAGGGCTAGGGCTCGGGTTAGGGTTCGGGTTAGGGTTAGGGTTAGGGTTAGGTCTAGGGCTAGGGCAAGGGCTAGGGCTAGGTTTAGGGTAGGGTTAGGGTTAGGGTTAGGGCTAGGGCTAGGGCTAGGGTTAGGGTGATTGTTAGGGTTAGGGTTAGGGTTAGGGCTAGGGTTAGGGTTAGGGCTAGGGTTAGGGTTAGCGTTAGGGTTAGGGCTAGGGCTAGGGCTTGGTCTAGGGCTAGGGTTAGGTTTAGTGTTAGGGTTAGGGTTATGGTTAGGGCTAGGGCTAGGTCTATGTTTAGAGTAGGGTTAGGGTTAGGGTTAGGGTTAGGGTTAGGGTTAGGGTTAGGGTTAGGGTTAGGGTTAGGGTTAGGGCTAGGGCTAGGTCTTGGGCTAGGGCTAGGGTTAGGTTTAGGGTTAGGGTTAGGGTTATGGTTAGGGCTAGGGCTAGGGCTAGGGCTAGGGTTAGGGCTAGGGGTAGGGTTAGGGCTAGGCTTAAGGTTAGGGTTAGGGTTAGGGCTAGAGCTAGGGCTAGGGTCTAGGGCTAGGGTTAGGGTTAGGGTTAGGGTTATGGTTAAGGCTAGGGCTACGGCTAGGGCTAGGGTTAGGGTTAGGGCTAGGACTAGGGTTAGGGTTAGGATTTTGATTAGGGTTAGGGTGAGGGCTAGGGCTAGGGTTAGGGCTAGGGTTAGGGCTAGGGCTAGGGCTAGGGCTAGGGCTAGGGCTAGGACTAGGGCTAGGGCTACTGTTAGTGTTAGGGTTAGGGTTAGGGCTAGGGCTGGGGCTGGGGCTAGTGCTAGGGCTCGGGCGAGGGCTAGGGCTAGGTCTAGGCCTAGGATTAGGGTTAGATTTACGGTTAGGGTTAGGTCTCGTGCTAGGGTTAGGGTTAGGGTTAGGGTTAGGGTTAGGGCTAGGCCTAGGGCTAAGGCTAGGGCAAGGGCTAGGGTTAGGGTTAGGGCTAGGGCAAGGGTTAGGGTTAGGGTTAGGGTTAGGGTTAGGTCTAGGGCTAGGGTTAGGTCTTGGGCTAGGGCTAGGGTTAGGGTTAGGGTTAGGTTTAGGGCTAGACTTAGGGTTAGGGTCAGGGTTAGTGCTAGGGCTAGGGCTAGGGCTATGGCTAGGGTTAGTGTTAGGGTTAGCGCTAGGGCTAGGGTTAGGATTAGGGCTAGGCCTAGACTAGGGCTAGGGCTAGGGATAGGGTTAGGGTTAGGATTAGGGCTAGGGTTAGGGTTAGGGCTAGGGCTAGGGCTAGGCCTAGGGCTAGGGTTCGGGCTAGGGTTAGGGTTAGGGCTGGGGTTAGGGTTAGGATTAGGGTTAGGGTTAGGGTTAGGGCTAGAGTTAGGTTTAGGGATAGGGTTAGGGCTGGGGCTAGGGCTAAGTCTAGGTCTAGAGTTACGGTTAGGGTTATGGTTAGGGTTAGGGCTAGGGCTAGGGCAAGGTTTAGGGTTAGTGTTAGGGCTAGGGCTAGGGCTAGTGCTCGTGTTAGGGTTCGGGTTAGGGTTAGGGTTAGGGTCTAGGGCTAGGGCTAGGGCAAGGGCTAGGGCTAGGTTTAGGGTAGGGTTAGTGTTAGGGTTAGGGCTAGGGCTAGGGCTAGGGTGATTGTTAGGGTTAGGGTTAGGGTTAGGGCTAGGGTTAGGGTTAGGGCTAGGGTTAGGGTTAGGGTTAGGGCTAGAGCTAGGGCTAGGGCTAG
>OX463233.1:108412564-108415064 GCA_949820135.1 Sylvilagus floridanus | reverse complement strand
CTAGGCCTAGGGCAAAGGCTAGGGCTAGGGCAAGGGTTAGGGATAGGGCTAGGGCTAGGGTTAGGGTTAGGGCTAGGGTTAGGGCTAGGGCTAGGGCTAGGGCTAGGGCTAGGGCTAGGGCTAGGGTTAGTGTTACGGTTAGGGTTAGGGCTAGGGTTAGGGTTATTTTTAGGGCTAGGGTTAGGGTTAGGGCTAGGATTAGGGCTAGGGCTAGGGTTAGGGTTAGGATTAGGATTAGGGTTAGGGTGAGGGCTAGGGCTAGGGTTAGGGCTAGGGCTAGGGCTAGGGCTAGGGCTAGGGCTAGGGCTAGGGTTAGTGTTAGGGTTAGGGTTAGGGCTAGGGCTGGGGCTGGGGCTAGTGCTAGGGCTCGGGCGAGGGCAAGGGCTAGGTCTAGGCCTAGGATTAGGGTTAGATTTAGGGTTAGGGTTAGGTCTCGTGCTAGGGTTAGGGTTAGGGTTAGGGTTAGGGTTAGGGCTAGGCCTAGGGCTAAGGCTAGGGCAAGGGCTAGGGTTAGGTTTAGGGCTAGGGCAAGGGTTAGGGTTAGGGTTAGGTTTAGGGTTAGGTCTAGGGCTAGGGTTAGGTCTTGGGCTAGTGTAGGGTTAGGATTAGGGTTAGGTTTAGGGCTAGACTTAGGGTTAGGGTTAGGGTTAGGGTTAGGGCTAGGGCTAGGGCTATGGCTAGGGTTAGTGTTAGGGTTAGGGCTAGGGCTAGGGTTAGGATTAGGGCTAGGCCTAGACTAGGGCTAGGGCTAGGGTTAGGGTTAGGGTTAGGATTAGGGCTAGGGTTAGGGTTAGGGCTAGGGCTAGGGCTAGGCCTAGGGCTAGGGTTCGGTCTAGGGTTAGGGTTAGGGCTAGGGTTAGGGTTAGGATTAGGGTTAGGGTTAGGGTTAGGGCTAGGGTTAGGTTTTGGATAGGGTTAGGGCTGGGGCTAGGGCTAAGTCTAGGTCTAGAGTTACGGTTAGGGTTATGGTTAGGGTTAGGGCTAGGGCTAGGGCTAGGGTTAGGGTTAGTGTTAGGGCTAGGGCTAGGGCTAGGGCTAGTGCTCGGGTTAGGGTTCGGGTTAGGGTTAGGGTTAGGTCTAGGGCTAGGGCAAGGGCTAGGGCTAGGTTTAGGGTAGGGTTAGGGTTAGGGTTAGGGCTAGGGCTAGGGCTAGGGTTAGGGTGATTGTTAGGGTTAGGGTTAGGGTTAGGGCTAGGGTTAGGGTTAGGGCTAGGGTTAGGGTTAGGGTTAGGGTTAGGGCTAGGGCTAGGGCTAGGGCTAGGGCTAGGGTTAGGTTTAGGGTTAGGGTTAGGGTTATGGTTAGGGCTAGGTCTATGTTTAGGGTAGGGTTAGGGTTAGGGTTAGGGTTAGGGTTAGGGCTAGGGTTAGGGTTAGGGTTAGGGTTAGGGCTAGGGCTAGGTCTTGGGCTAGGGCTAGGGTTAGTTTTAGGGTTAGGGTTAGGGTTATGGTTAGGGCTAGGGCTAGGGCTAGGGCTAGGGTTAGGGCTAGGGGTAGGGCTAGGGCTAGGCTTAAGGTTAGGGTTAGGGTTAGGGCTAGGGCTAGGGCTAGGGCTAGGGCTAGGGTTAGGATTAGGGTTAGGGTTATGGTTAAGGCTAGGGCTAGGGCTAGGGCTAGGGTTAGTGTTACGGTTAGGGTTAGGGCTAGGGTTAGGGTTATTTTTAGGGCTAGGGTTAGGGTTAGGGCTAGGATTAGGGCTAGGGCTAGGGTTAGGGTTAGGATTAGGATTAGGGTTAGGGTGAGGGCTAGGGCTAGGGTTAGGGCTAGGGCTAGGGCTAGGGCTAGGGCTAGGGCTAGGGCTAGGGTTAGTGTTAGGGTTAGGGTTAGGGCTAGGGCTGGGGCTGGGGCTAGTGCTAGGGCTCGGGCGAGGGCAAGGGCTAGGTCTAGGCCTAGGATTAGGGTTAGATTTAGGGTTAGGGTTAGGTCTCGTGCTAGGGTTAGGGTTAGGGTTAGGGTTAGGGTTAGGGCTAGGCCTAGGGCTAAGGCTAGGGCAAGGGCTAGGGTTAGGGTTAGGGCTAGGGCAAGGGTTAGGGTTAGGGTTAGGTTTAGGGTTAGGTCTAGGGCTAGGGTTAGGTCTTGGGCTAGTGTAGGGTTAGGGTTAGGGTTAGGTTTAGGGCTAGACTTAGGGTTAGGGTTAGGGTTAGGGTTAGGGCTAGGGCTAGGGCTATGGCTAGGGTTAGTGTTAGGGTTAGGGCTAGGGCTAGGGTTACGATTAGGGCTAGGCCTAGACTAGGGCTAGGGCTAGGGTTAGGTTTAGGGTTAGGATTAGGGCTAGGGTTAGGGTTAGGGCTAGGGCTAGGGCTAGGCCTAGGGCTAGGGTTCGGGCTAGGGTTAGGGTTAGGGCTAGGGTTAGGGTTAGGATTAGGGTTAGGGTTAGGGTTAGGGCTAGGGCTAGGGCTAGGCCTAGGGCTAGGGTTCGGGCTAGGGTTAGGGTTAGGGCTAGGGTTAGGGTTAGGATTAGGGTTAGGGTTAGGGTTAGGGCTAGGGTTAGGTTTTGGATAGGG
>OX463233.1:108390064-108392564 GCA_949820135.1 Sylvilagus floridanus | reverse complement strand
TAGGCTTTTGGTTAGGGTTAGGGTTAGGGCTAGGGCTAGGGCTAGGGCTAGGGTTACGGTTAGTGTTGGGGTTAGGGCTAGGGCTAGGGTTAGGATTAGGGCTAGGGCTAGACTAGGGCTAGGGCTACGGTTAGGGTTAGGGTTAGGGTTAGGGCTAGCTTACGGTTAGGGCAAGGGTTAGGGTTAGGGTTAGGATTAGAGTTAGGGCTAGGGCTAGGGTTAGGGTTAGGGTAAGGGCTAGGGCTAGGGTTAGGGTTAGGGTTAGGGTTAGGGTTAGGGCTAGGGTTAGGGTTAGGGTTAGGGCTAGGGCTACGCTTCGGGCTAAGGCTAAGGCTAGGTCTAGGGCTAGGGTTAGGGTTAGGTTGATGGATTGGGCTAGGGCTAGGCCTAGGGCTAGGGTCAGGGTTAGGGTTAGCGTTAGGGCTGGGGCTGGGGCTGGGGCTAGTGCTAGGGCTCGGGCGAGGGCTAGGGCTAGGTGTAGGGCTAGGGTTAGGGTTAGATTTAGGGTTAGGGTTAGGGCTAGGGCTAGGGTTAGGGTTAGGGTTAGGGTTAGGTCAAGGCCTAGGGCTAGGGCTAGGGTTAGGGATAGGGTTAGGGCTAGGGCTAGGGTTAGGGTTAGGGCTAAGATTAGGGTTAGGGCTAGTGCTAGGGTTAGGTCTAGGGCTAGGGTTAGGTCTAGGGCTAGGGATAGGGCTAGGATTAGGGCTAGGGCTAGGGCTAGGGCTAGCGTTAGGGTTAGGGTTAGGGTTAGGGCTAGGGTTAGGGTTAGGGTTAGGGCTAGGGCTACGCTTCGGGCTAAGGCTAAGGCTAGGTCTAGGTCTAGGGTTAGGGTTAGGTTTAGGGATAGGGCTAGGGCTAGGGCTAGGGCTAGGGCTAGGGTCAGGGTTAGGGTTAGCGTTAGGGCTAGGGCTGGGGCTGGGGCTAGTGCTAGGGCTCGGGCGAGGGCTAGGGCTAGGTGTAGGGCTAGGGTTAGGGTCAGATTTAGGGTTAGGGTTAGGGCTAGGGCTAGGGTTAGGGTTAGGGTTACGCTTAGGGTTAGGTCAAGGCCTAGGGCTAGGGCTAGGGTTAGGGATAGGTTAGGGTTAGGGCTAGGGCTAGGGTTAGGGTTAGGGCTAAGATTCGGTTTAGGGCTAGGGCTAGGGTTAGGTCTAGGGCTAGGGTTAGGGCTATGGCTAGGGATAGGGCTAGGATTAGGGCTAGGGTTAGGGCTAGGGCTAGTGCTAGGGTTAGGGTTACGGTTAGTGCTAGGGCTAGGGCTAGGGTTCGGGTTAGGGTTCGGGTTCGGTTTAGGGTTAGGTTTAGGGCTATGGTTAGGGTTCGGTTTAGTGCTAGGGTTAGCTCTAGGGCTAATGCTAGGGCTAGGGCTAGGGCTAGTGTTAGGGTTAGGGCTACAGCTAGGGCTAGGGCTAGGGCTAGGGCTAGGGCTAGGGCTAGGGCTAGGGTTAGGGCTAGGGCTAGTGCTAGGGCTAGGATTAGGGCTAGGGTTAGTGCTAGGTCTAGGGCTATTGCTAGGGTTAGGGTTACGGTTAGTGCTAGGGCTAGGGCTAGGGTTCGGGTTAGGGTTCGGTTTCGATTTAGGGTTAGGTTTAGGGCTAGGGTTAGGGTTCGGGTTAGTGCTAGGGTTAGGTCTAGGGCTAGGGCTAGGGCTAGGGCTAGGGCTAGGGCTAGTGTTAGGGTTAGGGCTACGGCTAGGGCTAGGGCTAGGGTTAGGGTTAGCGCTAGGGCTAGGGTTAGTGTTAGTGTTAGGGTTAGGGCTAGGGCTGGGGCTGGGGCTAGTGCTAGGGCTCGGGCGAGGGCTAGGTCTAGGGCTAGGATTAGGGTTAGATTTAGGATTAGGGTTAGGTCTAGGGCTAGGGTTAGGGTTAGGGTTAGGGTTAGGGCTAGGCCTAGGGCTAAGGCTAGGGCAAGGGCTAGGGTTAGGGTTAGGGCTAGGGCTAGGGTTAGGGTTAGTGTTAGGGTTAGGGTTAGGTCTAGGGATAGGTTTAGGTCTTGGGCTAGGGCTAGGGTTAGGGTTAGGGTTAGGTTTAGGGCTAGGCTTAGGGTTAGGGTTAGTTTTATTGCTAGGGCTAGGGCTAGGGCTAGGGCTAGGGTTAGTGTTAGGGTTAGGGCTAGGGCTAGGTTTAGGATTAGGGCTAGGGCTAGACTAGGGCTAGGGCTAGGTTTAGGGTTAGGGTTAGGGCTAGGGTTAGGGTTAGGGCTAGGGCTAGGGCTAGGGCTAGGGCTAGGTTTAGGGTTAGGGCTAGGACTAGGCCTAGGGCTAGGGTTAGGGCTAGGGTTAGGGTTAGGGCTAGGCTTAGGGTTAGGGTTAGGGTTAGGGCTAGGGCTAGGTCTAGGGCTAGGGCTAGGGTTAGTGTTAGGGTTAGGGCTAGGGCTAGTGTTAGGGTTAGGATTAGGGCTAGGGCTCTGGTTAGGGTTCGGGTTACGGTTAGGGTTAGGTCTAGGGCTAGGGCTAGGGCTAGGGCTAGGTTTAGGGTAGGGTTAGGGTTAGGGTTAGGGTTAG
>OX463233.1:108385064-108387564 GCA_949820135.1 Sylvilagus floridanus | reverse complement strand
AGGGCTAGGGTTAGGGTTAGGGCTAGGGTTAGCGTTAGGATTAGGGTTAGGGTTAGGGTTAGGGCTAGGGTTAGGTTTAGGGTTAGGTTTAGGGCTAGGGCTAGGGCTAGGGCTAGGGCTAGGGCTAGGGTTAGGGTTCTTGTTAGGGCTAGGGCTAGGGCTAGGGCTAGGGCTCGGGTTAGGGTTCGGGTTACGGATAGGGTTAGGTCTAGGGCTAGGGCTAGGGCTAGGGCTAGTTTTAGGGTAGGGTTAGGGTTAGGGTTAGGGTTAGGGCTAGGGTTAGGGTTAGGGTTAGGGTCAGGGCTAGGGCTAAGGCTTGGGCTAGTGCTAGGGTTAGGTTTAGGGTTAGGGTTAGGGTTATGGTTAGGGCTAGGGCTAGGGTTCGGGTTAGGGTTCGGTTTCCCTTTAGGGTTAGGTTTAGGGTTAGGTTTATGGCTAGGGATAAGGTTAGGGTTAGGGCTAGGGTTAGGATTAGGGCTAGGGCTAGACTTGGGCTAGGGCTAGGGTTAGGGTTAGGGTTAGGGCTAGCTTAGGGTTAGGGCTAGGGTTAGGGTTAGGGTTAGGGTTAGAGTTAGGGCTAGGGCTAGGGTTAGGGTTAGGGATAGGGCTAGGGCTAGGGTTAGGGTTAGGGTTAGGGTTAGGACTAGGGTTATGGTTAGGGTTAGGGCTAGGGCTACGCTTCGGGCTAAGGCTAAGGCTAGGTCTTGGTCTAGGGTTAGGTTTAGGGATAGGGCTAGGGCTAGGACTAGGGCTAGGGTCAGGGTTAGGGTTAGCGTTAGGGCTAGGGCTGGGGCTGGGGCTAGTGCTAGGGCTCGGGCGAGGGCTAGGGCTAGGTGTAGGCTAGGGTTAGGGTTAGATTTAGGGTTAGGGTTAGGGCTAGGGCTATGGTTAGGGTTAGGGTTAGGGTTAGGGTTAGGTCAAGGCCTAGGGCTAGGGCTAGGGTTAGGCATAGGGTTAGGTTTAGGGCTAGGGCTAGGGTTAGGGTTAGGGCTAAGATTAGGGTTAGGGCTAGGGCTAGGGTTAGGTCTAGGGCTAGGGTTAGGGCTAAGGCTAGGGATAGGGCTAGGATTAGGGCTAGGGTTAGGGCTAGGGATAGGGCTAGGGTTAGGGTTACGGTTAGTTGTAGGGCTAGGGCTAGGGTTCGGGTTAGGGTTCGGGTTCGGTTTAGGGTTATGTTTAGGGCTATGGTTAGGGTTCGGTTTAGTGCTAGGGTTAGGTCTAGGTCTAGGGCTAGGGCTAGGGCTAGGGCTAGTGTTAGGGTTAGGGCTACAGCTAGGGCTAGGGCTAGGGCTAGGGCTAGGGCTAGGGCTAGGGCTAGTGTTAGGGATAGGTTTAGGGTTAGGGCTAGGGCTAGGGTTAGGGTTAGGGCTAAGATTAGGGCTAGGGCTAGGGCTAGGGCTAGGGCTAGGGCTAGGGCTAGGGCTAGGGCTAGGGTTAGGGCTAGGGCTAGTGCTAGGGCTAGGATTAGGGCTAGGGTTAGTGCTAGGGCTAGGGCTATTGCTAGGGTTAGGGATACGGTTAGTGCTAGGGCTAGGGCTAGGGTTCGGGATAGGGTTCGGTTTCGATTTAGGGTTAGGTTTAGGGCTAGGGTTAGGGTTCGGGTTAGTGCTAGGGTTAGGTCTAGGGCTAGGGCTAGGGCTAGGGCTAGGGCTAGTGTTAGGGTTAGGGGTACGGCTAGGGCTAGGGCTAGGGTTAGGGTTAGGGCTAGGGCTAGGGTTAGTGTTAGGGTTAGGGTTAGGGCTAGGGCTGGGGCTGGGGCTAGTGCTAGGGCTCGGGCGAGGGCTAGGTCTAGGGCTAGGATAAGGGTTAGATTTAGGGTTAGGGTTAGGTCTAAGGCTAGGGTTAGGGTTAGGGTTAGGGTTAGGGTTAGGGATAGGCCTAGGGCTAAGGCTAGGGCAAGTTCTAGGGTTAGGGTTAGGGCTAGGGCTAGGGTTAGGTTTAGTGTTAGGGTTAGGGTTAGGTCTAGGGATAGGGTTAGGTCTTGGGCTAGGCTAGGGTTAGGGTTAGGGTTAGGTTTAGGGCTAGGCTTAGGGTTAGGGTTAGGGTTAGGGCTAGGGCTAGGGCTAGGGCTAGGGCTAGGGTTAGTGTTAGGGTTAGGGCTAGGGCTAGGGTTAGGATTAGGGCTAGGGCTAGACTAGGGCTAGGGCTAGGGTTAGGGTTAGGGTTAGGGTTAGGGCTAGGGTTAGGGTTAGGGCTAGGGCTAGGGCTAGGGTTAGGGTTAGGGCTAGGGCTAGGCCTAGGGCTAGGGTTAGGGCTAGGGTTAGGGTTAGGGCTAGGGTTAGCGTTAGGATTAGGGTTAGGGTTAGGGTTAGGGCTAGGGTTAGGTTTAGGGTTAGGTTTAGGGCTAGGGCTAGGGCTAGGGCTAGGGCTAGGGCTAGGGCTAGGGTTAGGGTTCTTGTTAGGGCTAGGGCTAGGGCTAGGGCTAGGGCTCGGGTTAGGGTTCGGGTTACGGATAGGGTTAGGTCTAGGGCTAGGGCTAGGGCTAGGGCTAGTTTTAGGG
>OX463233.1:108320064-108345064 GCA_949820135.1 Sylvilagus floridanus | reverse complement strand
GGCTAGGGCTAGGGTTAGGTTTAGGGTTAGGATTAGGGTTAGGGTGAGGGCTAGTGCTAGGGTTAGGGCTAGGGCTAAGGCTAGGGCTAGGGCTAGGGCTAGGGTTAGGGCTAGGGTTAGGGCTAGGGCTAGGGCTAGGAGTAGGGTTAGGGTTAGGGGTAGGGCTAGGGTTAGGGTTAGGGTTAGGGTTATTGCTAGGCTAGGGCTGGGGTTAGGGTTAGGGTTAGGGTTAGGGTTATGGTTAGGGCTAGGGCCAGTGCTAGGCTCGGGTTAGGGTTAGGGTTAGGGTTAGGGTTAGGGTTAGGGCTAGGGCTAGGTTTAGGGTTAGGTTTAGGTCTAGGGTTAGGTCTAGGGCTAGGGCTAGGGTTAGGGTTAGGGTTAGGGTTAGGTTTAGGGTTAGGGTTAGGGTTAGGGCTAGGGCTAGGGCTAGGGCTAGCGCTTGGGTTAGGATTAGGGCTAGGGCTAAGGCTAGGGCAAGGCTAGGGTCAGGGTTAGGGCTAGGGCTAGGGCTAGGGCTAGGCTTAGGGTTATGGTTAGGACTAGGGCTAGGGTTAGGGTTAGTGTAAGGGTTAGGGCTATGGCTAGGGCTAGGGCTAGGTCTAGGTTTAGGGTAAGGGATAGGGCTAGGGCTAGGGCTAGGGTTAGGGTTAGGTTTAGGGTTATGATTAGGGTTAGGGTTAGGGCTGGGTCTAGGGCTAGGGTTAGGGCTAGGGCTAGGGTTAGGTTTAGGGTTAGGATTAGGGTTAGGGTGAGGGCTAGTGCTAGGGTTAGGGCTAGGGTTAAGGCTAGGGCTAGGGCTAGGGCTAGGGTTAGGGCTAGGGTTAGGGCTAGGGCTAGGGCTAGGGCTAGGATTAGGGCTAGGGTTAGGGCTAGGTCTAGGGCTAGGGCTAGGGCTAGGGTTAGGGTTAGGGTTATGGTTGGGTTAGGGCTAGGGGTAGGTTTAGGGTTAGGGTTAGGGTTAGGGTTATGGCTAGGGTTAGGGTTAGGGTTAGGGCTAGGGCTAGGGCTGGTGCTAGGGATAGGGCTAGGTTTAGTGTTAGGGTTAAGTTAGGGTTAGGGCTAGGGCTAGGGCTAGGGCTTTGGCTAGGTATAGGGTTAGGGCTAGGGCTAGGGCTAGGTTACAGTAAGGTAGGGTTAGGGTTACTGTTAGTTATGGGCTAGGGCTAGGGTTAGGGGTAGGGTTAGGGCTAGGGCTAGGTTTAGGGCTAGGGTTAGGGTTAGGGCTAGGGCTAAGGCCAGGGCCAGGGCTAGGGCTAGTGCTAGGGTTAGGGTTAGGGTTAGGGTTAGGGTTAGGGCTAGGGCTAGGGTTAGGGTTAGCGATAGGGTTAGGGTTAGGGCTAGGGCTAGGGCTAGGGCTAGGGTTAGCATTAGGCTTAGGGCTAGGGTTAGCGTTAGGTTTAGTGTTAGGGCTAGGGCTAGGCCTAGGGCTAGGGCTACGACTCGGGTTAGGGTTATGGTTAGGGTAAGTGTTAGTTCTAGGGCTAGGGTTTGGGTTAGGTTTAGGGTTAGGTTTAGGGTTAGGGTTAAGTTAGGGTTAGGGCTAGGGCTAGGGCTAGGGCTAGGGCTAGGGTTAGGGTTAGGGCTAGGGCTAGGGCTAGGTTACGGTTAAGGTAGGGTTAGGATTACTGTTAGATATAGGGCTAGGGCTAGGGGTAGGGGTAGGGTTAGGGCTAGGGCTAGGTTTAGGGCTAGGGTTAGGGTTAGGGCTAGGGCTAGGGCCAGGGCCAGGGCTAGGGCCAGTGCTAGGGTTAGGGTTAGGCTTAGGGCTAGGGTTAGCATTAGGGTTAGTGTTAGGGATAGGGCTAGGCCTAGGGTAGGGCTAGGACTCGGGTTAGGGTTATGGTTAGGGTTAGTGTTAGGGCTAGGGCTAGGGTTTGGGTTAGGTTTAGGGTTAGGTTTAGGGTTAGGGTTAGGGCTAGGGCTAGGGCTAGGGCTAGGGTTAGGGCTAGGGCTAGGGCTGGCGCTAGGACTATGGCTAGGGCTGGGCTAGGGTTAGGAGTAGGGTTAGGGCTAGGGCTAGGGCTACGGCTAGGGTTAGGCTTAAGTCTAGGGTTAGGGTTAGGGTTAGGGTTAGTGTTAGGGCTAGGGCTAGGGTTAGGGTTAGGTTTAGGGTTAGGGCTAGGGCTAGTGCTAGGGCTAGGGTTAGGGTTAGGGTTAGGCTTAAGTCTAGGGTTAGGGTTAGGGTTAGGGTTAGGGTTAGGGCTAGGGCTAGGGTTAGGGTTAGGTTTAGGGTTAGGGCTAGGGCTAGTGCTAGGGCTAGGGTTAGTGTTAGGGTTAGGGTTAGGGTTAGGACTAGGGCTAGGGCTAGGAGTAGGGTTAGGGTTAGGGTTAGGGTTAGGGCTAGGCTAGTGCCATTGCTAGGGCTCGGGTTAGGGTTAGGGTTAGGGTTAGGGCTAGGTCTAGCTTTAGGGTTAGGGTTATGGTTAGAGCTAGGGCTAGGTCTAGGGCTAGGGTTAGAATTATGGTTAGGGTTAAGGTTAGGGCTAGAGCTAGGGTTATGGCTAGGGTTAGGGTTAGGGTTAGGGCTAGGGCTATGGCTAGGGTTAGTGTTAGGGTTAGGGTTAGGGTTAGGGTTAGGGTTAGGGTTATTGCTAGGCTAGGGCTGGGGTTAGGGTTAGGGTTAGGGTTAGGGTTATGGTTAGGGCTAGGGCCAGTGCTAGGCTCGGGTTAGGGTTAGGGTTAGGGTTAGGGTTAGGGTTAGGGCTAGGGCTAGGTTTAGGGTTAGGTTTAGGTCTAGGGTTAGGTCTAGGGCTAGGGCTAGGGTTAGGGTTAGGGTTAGGGTTAGGTTTAGGTTTAGGGTTAGGGTTACGGCTAGGGCTAGGGCTAGGGCTAGCGCTTGGGTTAGGATTAGGGCTAGGGCTAAGGCTAGGGCAAGGCTAGGGTCAGGGTTAGGGCTAGAGCTAGGGCTAGGGCTAGGCTTAGGATTATGGTTAGGACTAGGGCTAGGGTTAGGGTTAGTGTTAGGGTTAGGGCTATGGCTAGGGCTAGGGCTAGGTCTAGGTTTAGGGTAAGGGATAGGGCTAGGGCTAGGGCTAGGGTTAGGGTTAGGTTTAGGGTTATGATTAGGGTTAGGGTTAGGGCTGGGTCTAGGGCTAGGGTTAGGGCTAGGGCTAGGGTTAGGTTTAGGGTTAGGATTAGGGTTAGGGTGAGGGCTAGTGCTAGGGTTAGGGCTAGGGTTAAGGCTAGGGCTAGGGCTAGGGCTAGGGTTAGGGCTAGGGTTAGGGCTAGGGCTAGGGCTAGGGCTAGGATTAGGGCTAGGGTTAGGGCTAGGTCTAGGGCTAGGGCTAGGGCTAGGGTTAGGGTTAGGGTTACGGTTGGGTTAGGGCTAGGGGTAGGTTTAGGGTTAGGGTTAGGGTTAGGGTTATGGCTAGGGTTAGGGTTAGGGTTAGTGCTAGGGCCAGGGCTGGTGCTAGGGATAGGGCTAGGTTTAGTGTTAGGGTTAAGTTAGGGTTAGGGCTAGGGCTAGGGCTAGGGCTTTGGCTAGGTATAGGGTTAGGGCTAGGGCTAGGGCTAGGTTACAGTAAGGTAGGGTTAGGGTTACTGTTAGTTATGGGCTAGGGCTAGGGTTAGGGGTAGGGTTAGGGCTAGGGCTAGGTTTAGGGCTAGGGTTAGGGTTAGGGCTAGGGCTAAGGCCAGGGCCAGGGCTAGGGCTAGTGCTAGGGTTAGGGTTAGGGTTAGGGTTAGGGTTAGGGCTAGGGCTAGGGTTAGGGTTAGCGATAGGGTTAGGGTTAGGGCTAGGGCTAGGGCTAGGGCTAGGGTTAGCATTAGGCTTAGGGCTAGGGTTAGCGTTAGGTTTAGTGTTAGGGCTAGGGCTAGGCCTAGGGCTAGGGCTACGACTCGGGTTAGGGTTATGGTTAGGGTAAGTGTTAGTTCTAGGGCTAGGGTTTGGGTTAGGGTTAGGGTTAGGTTTAGGGTTAGGGTTAAGTTAGGGTTAGGGCTAGGGCTAGGGCTAGGGCTAGGGCTAGGGTTAGGGTTAGGGCTAGGGCTAGGGCTAGGTTACGGTTAAGGTAGGGTTAGGATTACTGTTAGATATAGGGCTAGGGCTAGGGGTAGGGGTAGGGTTAGGGCTAGGGCTAGGTTTAGGGCTAGGGTTAGGGTTAGGGCTAGGGCTAGGGCCAGGGCCAGGGCTAGGGCCAGTGCTAGGGTTAGGGTTAGGCTTAGGGCTAGGGTTAGCATTAGGGTTAGTGTTAGGGATAGGGCTAGGCCTAGGGTAGGGCTAGGACTCGGGTTAGGGTTATGGTTAGGGTTAGTGTTAGGGCTAGGGCTAGGGTTTGGGTTAGGTTTAGGGTTAGGTTTAGGGTTAGGGTTAGGGCTAGGGCTAGGGCTAGGGCTAGGGTTAGGGCTAGGGCTAGGGCTGGCGCTAGGACTAGGGCTAGGGCTGGGCTAGGGTTAGGAGTAGGGTTAGGGCTAGGGCTAGGGCTACGGCTAGGGTTAGGCTTAAGTCTAGGGTTAGGGTTAGGGTTAGGGTTAGTGTTAGGGCTAGGGCTAGGGTTAGGGTTAGGTTTAGGGTTAGGGCTAGGCCTAGTGCTAGGGCTAGGGTTAGGGTTAGGGTTAGGCTTAAGTCTAGGGTTAGGGTTAGGGTTAGGGTTAGGGTTAGGGCTAGGGCTAGGGTTAGGGTTAGGTTTAGGGTTAGGGCTAGGGCTAGTGCTAGGGCTAGGGTTAGTGTTAGGGTTAGGGTTAGGGTTAGGACTAGGGCTAGGGCTAGGAGTAGGGTTAGGGTTAGGGTTAGGGTTAGGGCTAGGCTAGTGCCATTGCTAGGGCTCGGGTTAGGGTTAGGGTTAGGGTTAGGGTTAGGGTTAGGGCTAGGTCTAGCTTTAGGGTTAGGTTTAGGGTTAGGGTTATGGTTAGAGCTAGGGCTAGGTCTAGGGCTAGGGTTAGAATTATGGTTAGGGTTAAGGTTAGGGCTAGAGCTAGGGTTATGGCTAGGGTTAGGGTTAGGGTTAGGGCTAGGGCTATGGCTAGGGTTAGTGTTAGGGTTAGGGTTAGGTCTAGGGTTAGGGTTAGGGTTAGGGTTAGAGTTAGGTCTAGGGTTAGGGTTAGGGCTAGGGCTGGGGCTAGGGTTAGGGCTAGTGTTAGGGTTAGGGTTATTGCTAGGGCTAGGGCTAGGGCTAGGGTTAGGTTTAAGTTTAGGGTTAGTGTTAGGATTAGGGCTAGGGATAGGGTTAGGGTTAGGTCTAGGGCTAGGGCTAGGGCTAGGGTTAGGGTTAGTGCTAGGGTTAGGGTTAGGGTTAGGGTTAGGGCTAGGGCTAGCGCTAGGGCTAGGGTTAGGTTTAGGGATAGGGCTAGGGCTAGGTTACGGTTAAGGTAGGGTTAGGGTTACGGTTAGGGCTAGGGCTAGGCGTAGGGTTAGGGTTAGGGTTAGGGTTAGGGTTATGGCTAGGGTTAGGGTTAGGGCTAGGGCTAGGACTAGGGCTAGGGCTAGGGTTTGGTCTAGGGTTAGGGTTAGGGTTAGGGTTAGGGCTAGGCCTAGGGCTAGGGCTATGGCTAGGGTTAGGGTTAGGGCTAGGGCTAGGATTAGGTTACCGTTAAGGTAGGGTTAGTGTTACGGTTATGGCTGGGTCTACGGCTAGGGCTAGGGTTAGGGTTAGGGCTAGGGTTAGGGTTAGGTCTATGGCTAGGTCTAGGGCTAGGGCTCGGGTTAGGATTAGGGTTAGGGCTAGGGCTAGGGATAGGGCTAGGGTTAGGTCTAGGGTTAGGGTTATGCTTAGGGCTAGGGTTAGGGTTAGGGTTAGTGTTAGGGCTAGGCCTAGGGATAGGGCTAGTGCTAGGATACGGGTTAGGGTTAGGGTTAGGGTTAGTGTTAGGGCTATGGCTATGGTTTGGGTTAGGGCTAGGGTTAGGGTTAGGGTTAGGGTTAGGGCTAGGGCTAGGTTTAGGGTTAGGGTTAGGGTTAGGGCTAGGGCTAGGGCTAGGGCTGGCGCTAGGGCTAGGGCTAGGGCTAGGGTTAGCATTAGGGTTAGGGATAGGGATAGGGTTAGGGCTAGGGTTAGGGTTAGGGTTATGGCTAGGGCTAGGGTCAGGATTAGAGTTGGGGATAGGGCTAGGGTTAGGGCTAGGGCTAGGGCTAGGGTTATGGTTAGGGTTAGTGTTAGGGCTAGGGCTAGGGTTAGGGTTAGGTTTAGCACTAGGGCTAGGGCTAGGATTAGAGCAAGTGTTAGGGTTAGGATTAAGGCTAGGGCTAGGGCTAGGGGTAGGGTTAGGGTTAGGGTTAGGGTTAGGGTTATAGCTAGGGTTAGGGTTAGGGCTAGGGCTAGGACTAGGGCTAGGGCTAGGGTTTGGGCTAGGGTTAGGGTTAGGGTTAGGGTTAGGGTTAGGGTTAGGGCCAGGCCTAGGGCTAGGGCTATGGCTAGGGTTAGGTTTAGGGCTAGGGCTAGGACTAGGTTACGGTTAAGGTAGGGTTAGGGTTACGGTTAGGGCTGGTCTTCGGCTAGGGCTAGGGTTAGGGTTAGGGCTAGGGTTAGGGTTAGGTCTATGGCTAGGTCTAGGGCTAGGGCTCGGGTTAGGATTAGGGTTAGGGCTAGGGCTATGGATAGGGCTAGGGCTAGGGCTAGGGCTTGGGTTAGGGTTATACTTAGGGCTAGGGTTAGTGTTAGGGTTAGTGTTAGGGCTAGGCCTACGCCTAGGGCTAGTGCTAGGATTCGGGTTAGGGTTAGGGTTAGGGTTAGTCTTAGGGCTAGGGCTATGGTTTGGGTTAGGGCTAGGGTTAGGGTTAGGGTTAGGGTTAGGGCTAGGGCTAGGTTTAGGGTTAGGGTTAGGGTTAGGGCTAGGGCTAGGGCTAGGGCTGGCGCTAGGGCTAGGGCTAGGGCTAGGGTTAGCATTAGGGTTAGGGATAGGGATAGGGTTAGGGCTAGGGTTAGGGTTAGGGTTATGGCTAGGGCTAGGGTCAGGATTAGAGTTGGGGATAGGGCTAGGGTTAGGGCTAGGGCTAGGGCTAGGGTTATGGTTATTGTTAGTGTTAGGGCTAGGGCTAGGGTTAGGGTTAGGTTTAGCACTAGGGTTAGAGCAAGTGTTAGGGTTAGGGTTAGGGCTAGGGCAAGGGCTAGGGTTAGGTTTAAGTTTAGGTTTAGGGTTAGGATTAGGCCTAGGGTGAGGGTTAGGGTTAGGGCTAGGGCTAGGGCTAGGGTTAGGGTTAGGGTTAGGGTTAGTGTTAGGGCTAGGGCTAGGGCTAGGGTTAGGTTTAGGAATAGGGCTAGGGCTAGGTTACGGTTAAGGTAGGGTTAGGGTTACGGTTAGGGCTAGGGCAAGGGGTAGTGTTAGGGTTAGGGTTAGGGTTATTGCTAGGGTTAGGGTTAGGGTTAGGGCTAGGGCTAGGGCTAGGGTTAGGGCTAGGGGTAAGGTTAGGGTTAGGGTTAGGTTTATGGCTAGGGCTAGGGCTAGGGCTATGGCTAGGGTTAGGGCTAGGGCTAGGACTAGGTTACGGTTAAGGTAGGGTTAGGGTTACGGTTAGGGTTGGGGCTAGGGCTAGGGCTAGGGTTAGGGTTAGGGCTAGGGTTAGGGTTAGGGCTAGGGCCAGGTCTAGGGCTAGGCCTCGGTTTAGGATTAGGGTTAGGGCTAGGGCTAGGTCTAGGGCTAGGCCTCGGGTTATGGTTAGGGTTATGGTTAGGGCTAGGGTTAGGGTTAGGGTTAGGGTTAGGGTTATGGTTAGAGCTAGGGCTAGGGCTAGGGCTAGGGCTAGGTTTAGGGTTAGGGCTAGGGCTAGGGCTAGGGCTAGGGTTAAGATTAAGCTTAGGGTTAGGGTTAGGGTTATGTTTAGGGCTAGGGCTAGGGGTAGGGTTAGGGTTAGGGTTAGGGTTAGGGCTAGGGTTAGGGTTAGGGTTAGGATTAGGGTAAGGGCTAGGGCTAGGGCTAGGGCTAGGTCTAGGGCTCGGGCTAGGGCTAGGGCTATGGTTATGGTTAGGGTTAGGGTTAGTGCTTGGATTTGGGCTAGGGCTAGGGTTAGGTTTAGGGTTAGGGCTAGGGCTAGGGCTAGGGTTATGGCTAGGATTAGGGTTAGGGTTTGGGCTAGGGCTAGTGCTGAGGATAGGACTAGGGCTAGGGCTAGGGTTAGGTTTAGGGCTATGGCTAGGGCTAGGGCTAGTTTTAGGGTTAAGTTTAGGGTAGGGGTTAGGGCTAGGATTAGGGTTAGGGTTAGGGCTACAACTAGGGCTAGGTTTAGGGCTAGGGTTAGGGTTATTCTTAGGGTTAGGGTTAGGGCTAGGGCTACGCTAGGTCTAGGGCTAGGGTTAGGGTTAGGGTTAGGGCAAGGGTAGGGTTAGGGTTAGGGCTAGGGCCAGGGTTAGGTCTAGGGCTAGCGTTAGGGTTAGTCTTAGGCTTAGTGTTATGGTTAGGGTTAGGGTTAGGGTTAGGGCTAAGGCTAGGGTTAGTGTTAGGGCTAGGGTTAGGGTTTGGGTTAGGTTTAGAGTTAGGCCTAGGGCTAGGGCTAGGTCTAAGGCTATGTTTAGGGCTAGGGCTAGGGTTAGGGTTAGGTTTAGGGATAGGGCTAGGGTTTGGGCTAGGGCTAGGGCTAGGGTTAGGGTTAGGGTTAGGGCTAAGGCTAGGGCTGGCGCTAGGGCTAGGGCTAGGGATCGGACTAGGGCTAGGGTTAGGATTATGGTTAGGTATAGGGCTAGGGTTAGGGCTAGGGTTAGGCTTAGGGTTAGGGCTAGGGCTAGGCCTATGGCTAGGGCTAGGGTTAGGGTTAGGGTTAGGGTTAGGGCTAGGGCTAGGGTTTGGTTTAGGGTTAGGGTTAGGGCTAGGGTAGGGCTAGGTCTAGGGCTAGGGTTAGGGTTGGGGTTATGGTTACGGTTAGGGATAAGGCAAGGGCTGGCACAAGGGCTAGGGCTAGGGATAGGGCTAGGACTAGGGTTAGGGTTAGGGTTAGGGTTAGGGTTAGGGCTAGGGCTAGGGTTGGTGCTAGGGCTAGGGCTAGGGCTAGGTTTAGGATTAGGGTTAGGGCTAGGGCTAGGCCTAGGGCTAGTGCTAGGATTCGGGTTAGGGTTAGGGTTAGGGTTAGGGTTAGTGTTAGGGCTAGGGCTAGGGTTTGGGTTAGGGCTAGGGTTAGGGTTAGGGTTAGGGTTAGGGCTAGGGCTAGGGTTAGGGTTAGGGTTAGGGTTAGGGCTAGGGCTAGGGCTAGGGCTGGTGCTAGGGCTAGGGCTAGGGCTAGGGCTAGGGTTAGCATTAGGGTTAGGGATAGGGATAGGGTTAGGGCTAGGGTTAGGGTTAGGGTTATGGCTAGCGCTAGGGTTAGGATTAGAGTTGGGTATAGGGCTAGGGTTAGGGCTAGGGCTAGGGCTAGGGTTATGGTTAGGGTTAGTGTTAGGGCTAGGGCTCGGGTTAGGGTTAGGTTTAGCACTAGGGCTAGCGCTAGGATTAGAGGTAGTGTTAGGGTTCGTGTTAGGGCTAGGGCTAGGGCTAGGGTTAGGTTTAAGTTTAGGGTTAGGGTTAGGATTAGGCCTAGGGTGAGGGTTAGGGTTAGGGCTAGGGCTAGGGCTAGGGCTAGGGTTAGGTTTAGGGTTAGGGTTGGTGTTAGGGCTAGGGCTAGGGCTAGGGCTAGGGTTAGGTTTAGGAATAGGGCTAGGGCTAGGTTACGGTTAAGGTAGGGTTAGGGTTAGGTTAGGGCTAGGGCGAGGGGTAGGGTTAGGGTTAGGGTTAGGGTTATGGCTACGGTTAGGGTTAGGGTTAGGGCTAGGGCTAGGGTTAGGGCAAGTGTTAAGGTTAGGGTTAGGGTTAGGTTTATGGCTAGGGCTAGGGCTAGGGCTATGGCTAGGGTTAGGGCTAGGATAAGGACTAGGTTACGGTTAAGGTAGGGTTAGGGTTACGGTTAGGGCTGGGGCTAGGGCTAGGGCTAGGGTTAGGGTTAGGGCTAGGGTTAGGGTTAGGGCTAGTTCCAGGTCTAGGGCTAGGCCTCGGGTTAGGATTAGGGTTAGGGCTAGGGCTAGTTCTAGGGCTAGGGCTAGGGTTAGGGTTAGGGTTATGGTTAGGGCTAGGGCTAGGGTTAGGGTTAGGGTTAGGTTTAGGTTTATGGTTAGTGCTAGGGCTAGGGCTAGGCTTAGGGTTAGGGCTAGGGCTAGGGCTAGGGTTATGGCTAGGATTAGGGTTAGGGTTTGGGCTAGGGATAGTGCTGGGGATAGGGCTAGGGCTAGGGCTAGGGTTAGGTTTAGGGCTAAGGCAAGGGCTAGGGCTAGGTTTAGGGTTAAGGTTAGGGTAGGGGTTAGGGCTAGGGTTAGGGTTAGGCTTAGGGCTACAACTAGGGCTAGGGTTAGGGCTAGGGTTAGGGTTAGTGTTAGGGTTAGGGTTAGGGCTAGGGCTAGGGCTAGGGCTAGGGCTAGGGTTAGGGTTAGTGATAGGGCAAGGGTTAGGGTTAGGGTTAGGGCTAGGGCTAGGGTTAGGGCTAGGGTTAGGGCTAGGGTTAGGGTTAGTGTTAGGGTTAGGGTTAGGGCTAGGGCTAGGGCTAGGTCTAGGGCTAGGGTTAGGGTTAGGGATAGGGCAAGGGTTAGGGTTAGGGTTAGGGCTAGGGCTAGGGTTAGGGCTAGGTCTAGCGTTAGGGTTAGTCTTAGGCTTAGGGTTAGGGTTAGGGTTAGGGTTAGGGTTAGGGCTAGGTCTAGCTTTAGGGTTAGGTTTAGGGTTAGGGTTATGGTTAGAGCTAGGGCTAGGTCTAGGGCTAGTGTTAGAATTATGGTTAGGGTTAGGGTTAGGGCTAGGGCTAGGGTTATGGCTAGCGTTAGGGTTAGGGTTAGGGCTAGGGCTAGGGCTAGGGCTATGGCTAGGGTTAGTGTTAGGGTTAGGGTTAGGTCTAGGGTTAGGGTTAGGGTTAGGGTTAGAGTTAGGTCTAGGGTTAGGGTTAGGGCTAGGGCTGGGGCTAGGGTTAGGGCTAGTGTTAGGGTTAGGGTTATTGCTTGGGCTAGGGCTAGGGTTAGGTTCAAGTTTAGGGTTAGTGTTAGGATTAGGGCTAGGGATTGGGTTAGGGTTAGGTCTAGGGCTAGGGCTAGGGCTAGGTTTAGGGTTAGTGCTAGGGTTAGGGTTAGGGTTAGGGTTAGGGCTAGGGCTAGGGCTAGGGCTAGGGGTAGGGTTAGGGTTAGGGTTAGGGTTAGGGTTATGGCTAGGGTTAGGGTTAGGGCTAGGGCTAGGACTAGGGCTAGGGCTAGGGTTTGGCCTAGGGTTAGGTTTAGGGTTAGGGTTAGGGTTAGGGCTAGGCCTAGGGCTAGGGCTAGGGCTATGGCTAGGGTTAGGGTTAGGGCTAGGGCTTGGACTAGGTTACGGTTAAGGTAGGGTTAGGGTTACGGTTAGGGCTGGGTCTACGGCTAGGGCTAGGGTTAGGGTTAGGGCTAGGGTTAGGGTTAGGTCTATGGCTAGGTCTAGGGCTAGGGCTCGGGTTAGGATTAGGGTTAGGGCTAGGGCTAGGGATAGGGCTAGGGCTAGGGCTAGGGTTAGGGTTATGCTTAGGGCTAGGGTTAGGGTTAGGGTTAGTGTTAGGGCTAGGCCTAGGCCTAGGGCTAGTGCTAGAATTCGGGTTAGGGTTAGGGTTAGAGTTAGTGTTAGGGCTAGGGCTATGGTTTGGGTTCGGGCTAGGGTTAGGGTTAGGGTTAGGGTTAGGGCTAGGGCTAGGTTTAGGGTTAGGGTTAGGGTTAGGGCTAGGGCTAGGGCTAGGGCTGGCGCTAGGGCTAGGGCTAGGGCTAGGGTTAGCATTAGGGTTAGGGATAGGGATAGGGTTAGGGCTAGGGTTAGGGTTAGGGTTATGGCTAGGGCTAGGTTCAGGATTAGAGTTGGGGATAGGGCTAGGGTTAGGGCTAGGGCTAGGGCTAGGGTTATGGTTAGGGTTAGTGTTAGGGCTAGGGCTAGGGTTAGGGTTAGGTTTAGCACTAGGGCTAGGGCTAGGATTAGAGCAAGTGTTAGGGATAGGGTTAGGGCTAGGGCTAGGGATAGGGTTAGGTTTAAGTTTAGGTTTAGGGTTAGGATTAGGCCTAGGGTGAGGGTTAGGTTTAGGAATAGGGCTAGGGCTAGGTTACGGTTAAGGTAGGGTTAGGGTTACGGTCAGGGCTAGGGCGAGGGGTAGGGTTAGGGTTAGGGTTAGGGTTAGGGTTATGGCTAGGGTTAGGGTTAGGGTTAGGGCTAGGGCTAGGGCTAGGGTTAGGACTAGGGTTAAGGTTAGGGTTAGGGTTAGGTTTATGGCTAGGGCTAGGGCTAGGGCTATGGCTAGGGTTAGGGCTAGGGCTAGGACAAGGTTACGGTTAAGGTAGGGTTAGGGGTACGGTTAGGGTTGGGGCTAGGGCTAGGGCTAGGGTTAGGGTTAGGGCTAGGGTTAGGGTTGGGGCTAGGGTTAGGGTTAGGGCTAGGGCCAGGTCTAGGGCTAGGCCTCGGGTTAGGATTAGGGTTAGGGCTAGGGCTAGGTCTAGAGCTAGGCCTCGGTTTAGGGTTAGGGTTATGGTTAGGGCTAGGGCTAGGGTTAGGGTTAGGGTTAGGGTTAGGGTTATGGTTAGAGCTAGGGCTAGGGCTAGGGCTAGGGCTAGGTTTAGGGTTAGGGCTAGGGCTAGGGCTAGGGCTAGGGTTAAGGTTAAGCTTAGGGTTAGAGTTAGGGTTATGTTTAGGGCTAGGGCTAGGGGTAGGGGTAGGGTTAGGGTAAGGGTTAGGGCTAGGGTTAGGGTTAGGGTTAGGGTTAGGATTAGGGTAAGGGCTAGGGCTAGGGCTAGGGCTAGGGCTAGGTCTAGGGCTAGGGCTAGTGCTAGGGCTATGGTTAGGGTTAGGGTTAGGGCTTGGATTTGGGCTAGGGCTAGGGTTAGGTTTAGGGTTAGGGCTAGGGCTAGGGCTAGGGTTATGGCTAGGATTAGCGTTAGGGTTTGGGTAGGGCTAGTGCTGGGGATAGGACTAGGGCTAGGGCTAGGGTTAGGTTTAGGGCTATGGCTAGGGCTAGGGCTAGGTTTAGGGTTAAGGTTAGGGTAGGGGTTAGGGCTAGGGTTAGGGTTAGGGTTAGGGCTACAACTAGGGCTAGGGTTAGGGCTGGGGTTAGGGTTATTCTTAGGGTTAGGGTTAGGGCTAGGGCTAGGGCTAGGTCTAGGGCTAGGGTTAGGGTTAGGGTTAGGGCAAGGGTTAGGGTTAGGGTTAGGGCTAGGGCTAGGTTTAGGGCTAGGGCTAGGTCTAGCGTTAGGGTTAGGTTTAGAGTTAGGGCTAGGGCTAGGGCTAGGTCTAGGGCTATGTTTAGGGCTAGGGCTAGGGTTAGGGTTAGGGTTAGGGCTACGGCTAGGGCTGGCGCTAGGGCTAGGGCTAGGGATGGGACTAGGGCTAGGTTTAGGATTATGGTTAGGTATAAGGTTAGGGTTAGGGCTAGGGTTAGGCTTAGGGTTAGGGCTAGGGCTAGGCCTATGGCTAGGGCTAGGGTTAGGGTTAGGGTTAGGGTTAGGGCTAGGGCTAGGGTTTGGTTTAGTGTTAGGGTTAGGGCTAGGGTAGGGCTAGGGCTAGGGCTAGGGTTAGGGTTGGGGTTATGGTTACGGTTAGGGATAAGGCAAGGGCTGGCACAAGGGCTAGGGCTAGGGATAGGGCTAGGGCTAGGGTTAGGGTTAGGGTTAGGGTTAGGGTTAGGGCTAGGGCTAGGTTTGGTGCTAGGGCTAGGGCTAGGGCTAGGGTTAGGATTAGGGTTAGGGCTAGGCCTAGGGCTAGTGCTAGGATTCGGGTTAGGGTTAGGGTTAGGGTTAGTGTTAGGGCTAGGGCTAGGGTTTGGGTGAGGGCTAGGGTTAGGGTTAGGGTTAGGGTTAGGGCTAGGTCTAGGGTTAGGGTTACGGTTAGGGTTAGGGCTAGGGCTAGGGCTACGGCTAGGGTTAGGTTTATGTCTAGGGTTAGGGTTAGAGATAGGGTTAGGGTTAGTGTTAGGGCTTGGGCTAGGTTTAGGTTTAGGGTTAGGGTTAGGGCTAGGGCTAGGGCTAGGGCTAGGGTTAGGGTTAGGGCTAGGGCTAGGGCCAGGGCTAGGGCTAGGGCTATGGTTAGGGTTAGGTTTATGGCTAGGGCTTGGATTTGGGCTAGGGCTAGGGTTAGGTTTAGGGTTAGAGCTAGGGCTAGGACTATGGTTAGGGCTAGGTTTAGGGTTAGGGTTAGGGCTAGGGGTAGGGCTAGGGTTAGGGTTAGGTTACGGTTAAGGTAGGTTTAGGGTTAGGGTTAGGACTAGGGCTAGGGCTAGGGCTAGGGTTAGGGTTAGGGCTAGGGCTGGGGCTAGGGCTAGGGTTAGGGTTAGGGTTAGGGTTAGGGTTAGGGTTAGGGTTAGGGCTTGGATTAGGGCTAGGGCTAGGATTAGCTTTAGGTTTAGTGCTAGGGCTAGGACTAGGGTTATGGCTAGGGTTAGGTTAGGGTTTGGGCTAGGGCTAGTGCTGGGGATAGGGCTAGGGCTAGGGCTAGGGTTAGGTTTAGTGCTAGGGCTAGGGCTAGGGCTAGGGTTAGGGTTAAGTTTAGGGTAGGGGTTAGGGCTAGGGATAGGGTTAGGTTTAGGGCTACAACTAGGGATAGGGTTAGGGCTAGGGTTAGGGTTAGTGTTAGGGTTAGGGTTAGGGCTAGGGCTAGTTCTAGGTCTACGGCTAGGGTGAGGGTTAGGGTTAGGGCAAGGGTTAGGGATTGGGTTAGGGCTAGGGCTAGGGTTAGGGCAGGGCTAGCGTTAGGGTTAGTCTTAGGGTTAGGGTTAGGTTTAGGGTTAGTGTTAGGGCTAGGGCTAGGGTTAGGGTTAGGGCTAGGGTTAGGGTTAGGATTAGGGTTAGGGTTAGAGTTAGGGCTAGGGCTAGGGCTAGGGCTCGGGGTATGTCTAGGGCTAGGGCTAGGGTTAGGGTTAGGTTTTGGGTTAGATTTAGGGCTAGGGCTAGGCCTAGGGTTAGGGTTAGTTTTAGGGATAGGGCTAGGGTTGGGCTAGGGCTAGGGCTAGGGTTAGGGTTAGGGCTAGGGCTAGGGCTGACGCTAGGGATAGGGCTAGGGATGAAGCTAGGGCTAGGTTTAGGATTAGGGTTAGGTATAGGGCTAGGGTTAGGTAGGGTTAGGGCTAGGGCTAGGCCTATGTCTAGGGCTAGGGTTAGGGTTAGGGTTAGGGTTATGGTTAGGGCTAGGGCTAGGGTGTGGTTTAGGGTTAGGGTTAGGGCTAGGGTAGGACTAGGGCTAAGGCTAGGGTTAGGATTAGGGTTATGGTTACGGTTAGGGATAAGGCAAGGCCTGGCTCAAGGGCTAGGGCTAGGGCTAGGGTTAGGGCTAGGGCTAGGGTTAGGGTTAGGGTTAGGGCTAGGGCTAGGGCTCGGGCTAGGGCTAGGGCTAGGGCTAGGGTTAGGATTAGGGTTAGGGATAGGGCTAGGGTTAGGGCTAGAGTTAGGTTTAGTGTTATGGCTAGGGATAAGGCTAGGGCTAGGGCTAGGATTAGGGCTAGGGTTAGGGTTAGGGTTAGGGTTAGGGTTAGGGCTAGGGCTAGGTTTACGGTTACGGTTAGGGTTAGGGCTACGGCTAGGGCTAGGGCTAGGGTTAGGGTTAGGGCTAGGGCTAGGGTTAGGGTTAGGGTTAGTGTAGGGCTAGGGCTAGGGCTAGGTGACGATTAAGGTAGGTTTAGGGTTAGGGTTAGGCCTAGGGCTAGGGCTAGGGCTAGGGTTAGGGTTAGGGCTAGGGCTAGGGTTAGGGTTAGGGTTAGGGTTAGGGCTAGGGCTAGGACTAGGGTTAGGGCTAGGTTTAGGGTTAGGGTTAGGGCTAGGGGTAGGGCTAGCGTTAGGGTTAAAGTTAGGGTTAGGGTTAGGGTTAGGGCTAGGGCTAGGGCTAGGGCTAGTGTTAGGGTAGGGCTAGGGCTAGGGCTAGGTTTCGGTTAAGGTAGGTTTAGGGTTAGGGTTAGGGTTAGGGCTAGGGCTAGGTGTAGGTTTAGGGTTAGGGTTAGGGTTAGGGTTAGAATTAGGGCTATGGTTAGTGTTAGGGTTAGGGCTAGGGCTAGGGCTAGGGTTAGGGCTAGGGTTAGGGTTAGGTTTAGGGCTAGGGCTAGGGCAAGGGCTAGGGCTAGCGTTAGGTTTAGGGCTAGGGCTAGGGCTAGGTTACGGTTATGGTAGCGTTAGAGTTACGGTTAGGGCTAGGGCTAGGGCTAGGTGTAGGGTTAGGTTTAAGGTTTAGGGTTAGGGTTAGGGATAGAGCTAGGGTTAGGATTAGGGTTAGGGTTAGGGTTAGGACTAGGGCTAGGGCTGGGGCTAGGTCTAGGGCTAGAGGTAGGGTTAGGGTTAGGGTTAGGGCTAGGGCTAGGGCTAGGGCTAGGGCTAGGGCTAGGGCTAGGGCTCGTTTTAGGGTTATGGTTAGGGTTAGGTTTAGGGCTAGGGCTAGGGTTAGGTTTAGGGTAAGGGTTAGGTTTATGGTTAGAGCTAGGGCTAGGGCTAGGGCTAGGGTTAGGGCTAGGGCTAGGGCTAGGGTTATGGTTAAGCTTAGGGTTAGTGTTATGGTTAGGGTTAGGGTTAGGGCTAGTGCTCGGGGTAGGTTTAGGGTTAGCTTTAGGGTTAGGGCTAGGGTTAGGGTTAGGTTTAGGATTAGGGTTAGGTCTATTGCTAGGGCTAGGGCTAGGGCTAGGGCTAGGGTTTGGGTTAGGGCTAGGATTAGGGCTAGGGCTAGGGTTAGGTTTAGGGCTAAGGCTAGGAATAGGGCTAGGGTTAGAATTATGGTTAGGGTTAGGGTTAGGGCTAGGGCTAGGGTTATGGCTAGGGTTAGGGTTAGGGTTAGGGTTAGGGCTAGGGCTAGTGCTAGGGCTATGGCTTGAGTTAGTGTTAGGGTTAGGGTTAGGGCTAGGGTTAGGGTTAGGGTTAGGGCTACGGCTAGGGCTTGGAGTAGGACTAGGGCTAGGGCTAGGGCTAGGGTTAGGGTTAGGCTTAGGACTAGGGTTATGGTTAGGGTTAGTGTTAGGGCTAGGTCTAGGCCTAGGTCTAGGGCTAGGACTCGGGTTAGGATTATGGTTAGGGTTAGTGTTAGGGCTAGGGCTAGGCTTTGGGTTAGGGCTAGGGTTAGGGCTGGCGCTAGGGCTTGGGCTAGGGCTAGGGCTAGGGTTAGGCATAGGGTTAGGGTTAGGGATAAGGCTAGGGCTGGCGCAAGGGCTACGACTAGCGCTAGGGCTAGGGCTAGGACTATGGTTAGGATTAGGGTTAGCGATAGGGCTAGGGTTAGGGTTAGGATTAGGGTTAGTGTTAGGGTTAGGACTAGGGCTAGGTCTAGGGCTAGGGCTCTTTTAGGGTTAGGGTTAGGTTTAGGGCTAGGGCTAGGGTTAGGGTTAGGGTTAGTGTTAGGGCTAGTGCTAGGGCTAGGGCTAGGGCTAGGGCTAGGTTAGGGTTAGGGCTAGGGCTAGGTCTAGGGCTAGGGCTAGGGCTAGGGTTATGGTTAGGGTTAGGTCTAGGGCTAGGGCTAGGATTAGGGTTAGGGTTAGGGTTAGGGCTAGGGCTAGGGTTATGGCTAGGGCTAGGTTTAGGTTTAGGGCTAGGGCTAGTGCTAGGTCTAGGGTTAGGGTTAGGGTTAGGGCTATGGTTAGGGTTAGGGTTAGGGATAGGGCTAGGGTAGGGCTAGGGATAGGGCTAGGGCTAGGGCTAGTGTTAGGGTTAGGGTTAGGGTTAGAGCTAGGGCTAGGGCTAGGAGTAGGGTTAGCTTTAGGGTTAGGGTTAGGGCTAGGGTTAGGGTTAGGGTTAGGGTTATGGCTAGGGCTAGGGCTGGGGCAGGGGTTAGTGTTAGGGTTAGCGTTAGGGTTAGGGCTAGGGCTAGGGCCATTGCTAGGGCTCGGGTTAGGGTTAGGGTTAGGGTTAGGGTTAGGGCTAGGTCTAGGTTTAGGGTTAGGTTTAGAGTTAGGGTTATGGTTAGTGCTAGGGCTAGGGCTAGGGCTAGGGTTAGAATTATGGTTAGAGTTAGGGTTAGGGCTAGGGCTAGGGTTATGGCTAGTGTTAGGTTTAGGGTTAAGGCTATGGCTAGGGCTAGGGCTATGGCTAGGGTTAGTGTTAGTGTTAGGGTTAGGTCTAGGTTTAGGGTTAGGGTTAGGGTTAGGGTTAGGGTTAGTGTTAGGGCTAGTGCTAGTTCTAGGGCTAGGGCTAGGGCTAGAGCTAGGTTAGGGTTAGGGCTAGGGCTAGGTCTAGGGCTAGGGCTAGGGCTAGGGTTATGGTTATGGTTAGGGTTAGGTCTAGGGCTAGGGTTAGGATTAGGGTTAGGGATAGGGCTAGGGTTAGGGCTAGGGTTAGGGTTAGGGTTATGGTTAGGGCTAGGGTTAGGATTAGAGTTGGGGATAGGGCTAGGGTTAGGGCTAGGGCTAGGGCTTGGGCTAGGGCTAGGGCTAGGATTATGGTTAGGGTTAGTGTTAGGGCTAGGGCTAGGGTTAGGGTTAGGTTTAGGGCTAGGGCTAGGCCTAGGGTTAGGGCTAGTGTTAGGGTTAGGGTTATTGCTAGGGCTAGGGCTAGGGTTAGGTTTAAGTTTAGGGTTAGTGTTAGGATTAGGGCTAGGGTTAGGGTTAGGGTTAGGTCTAGGGCTAGGGCGAGGGCTAGGGTTAGGGTTAGGGCTAGGGTTAGGGTTAGGGTTAGGGTTAGGGTTAGGGCTAGGGCTAGCGCTAGGGCTAGGGTTAGGGTTAGGGATAGGGCTAGGGCTAGGTTACGGTTAAGGTAGGGTTAGGGTTACGGTTAGGGCTAGGGCTAGGGGTAGGGTTAGGATTAGGGTTAGGGTTATGGCTAGGGTTAGGGTTAGGGCTAGGGCTAGGACTAGGGCTAGGGCTAGGGTTTGGGCTAGGGTTAGGGTTTGAGTTAGGGTTAGGGTTAGGGCTAGGCCTAGGGCTAGGGCTATGGCTAGGGTTAGGTTTAGGGCTGGGGCTAGGACTAGGTTACTGTTAAGGTAGGGTTAGGGTTACGGTTAGGGCTGGGTCTACGGCTAGGTCTAGGGTTAGGGTTAGGGCTAGGGTTAGGGTTAGGTCTATGGCTAGGTCTAGGGCTAGGGCTCGGGTTAGGATTAGGGTTAGGGCTAGGGCTAGGCCTAGGGCTAGGGCTAGGGCTAGGGTTAGGGTTATGCTTAGGGCTAGGGTTAGGGTTAGGGTTAGTGTTAGGGCTAGGCCTAGTCCTAGGGCTAGTGCTAGGATTCGGGTTAGGGTTAGGGTTAGGGTTAGTGTTAGGGCTAGGGCTATGGTTTGGGTTAGGGCTAGGGTTAGGGTTAGGGTTAGGGTTAGGGCTAGGGCTAGGTTTAGTGTTAGGGTTAGGGCTAGGGCTAGGACTAGGTTACGGTTAAGGTAGGGTTAGGGTTACGGTTAGGGCTGGTCTTCGGCTAGGGCTAGGGTTAGGGTTAGGGCTAGGGTTAGGGTTAGGTCTATGGCTAGGTCTAGGGCTAGGGCTCGGGTTAGGATTAGGGTTAGGGCTAGGGCTAGGGAAGGGCTAGGGCTAGGGCTAGGGCTAGGGTTAGGGTTATGCTTAGGGCTAGGGTTAGGGTTAGGGTTAGTGTTAGGGCTAGGCCTACGCCTAGGGCTAGTGCTAGGATTCGGGTTAGGGTTAGGGTTAGGGTTAGTGTTAGGGCTAGGGCTATGGTTTGGGTTAGGGCTAGGGTTAGGGTTAGGGTTAGGGTTAGGGCTAGGGCTAGGTTTAGGGTTAGGGTTAGGGTTAGGGCTAGGGCTAGGGCTAGGGCTAGGGCTGGCGCTAGGGCTAGGGCTAGGGCTAGGGTTAGCATTAGGGTTAGGGATAGGGATATGGTTAGGGCTAGGGTTAGGGTTAGGGTTATGGCTAGGGCTAGGGTCAGGATTAGAGTTGGGGTTAGGGTTAGGGTTAGGGCTAGGGCTAGGGCTAGGGTTATGGTTAGGGTTAGTGTTAGGGCCATGGCTAGGGTTAGGGTTAGGTTTAGCACTAGGGCTAGGGCTAGGATTAGAGCAAGTGTTAGGGTTAGAGTTAGGGCTAGGGCTAGGGCTAGGGTTAGGTTTAAGTTTAGGTTTAGGGTTAGGATTAGGCCTAGGGTGAGGGTTAGGGTTAGGGCTAGGGCTAGGGCTAGGGTTAGGGTTAGGGTTAGGGTTAGTGTTAGGGCTAGGGCTAGGGCTAGGGTTAGGTTTAGGAATAGGGCTAGTGCTAGGTTACGGTTAAGGTAGGGTTAGGGTTACGGTTAGGGCTAGGGCAAGGGGTAGGGTTAGGGTTAGGGTTAGGGTTAGGGTTATGGCTAGAGTTAGGGTTAGGGTTAGGGCTAGGGCTAGGGCTAGGGTTAGGGCTAGGGTTAGGGTTGGGGCTAGGGTTAGGTTTAGGGTTAGAGTAAGGGCTAGGGCTACTGTTAGGATTAGGGTTAGGGTTAGGGTTAGGGCTAGGGTTAGGGTTAGGGCTAGGGCTAGGGCTTGGGCTAGGGCTAGGGTTAGGTTTAGGGGTAGGGTTAGGGTTATGGTTAGGGCTAGGGCTAGGGCTAGGGCTAGGGTTAGGGCTAGGGGTAGGGCTAGGGCCAGGCATAACGTTAGGTTTAGGGTTAGGGCTAGGGCTAGGGCTAGGGCTAGGGCTAGGGTTAGGGTTAGGGTTAGGGTTAGGGTTATGGTTAAGGCTAGGGCTAGTTCTAGGGCTAGGGCTAGGCCTAGGGCTAGGCCTAGGGCTAGGGCTAGGGCTAGGGTTAGCGTTAGGGTTAACTATAGGGCTAGGATTAGGGCTAGTGCTAGGGTTAGGGCTTGGGTTAGGTTTAGGGTTAGGCCTAGGGCTAGGGCTAGGTTTAGGGTTAAGTTTAGGGTTAGGGTTAGGGTTAGGGCTAGGGTTAGGGTTAGGGCTGGGTTTAGGGTTAGGGTTAGGGTTTGGGCTAGGGCTAGGCTAGGGTTAGGGTTAGGTCTAGGGCTAGGGCTATGTTACGGTTAAGGTAGGTTTAGGGTTAGTGTTAGGGCTAGGGCTATGTCTAGGGCTAGGGTTAGTGTTAGGGTTAGGGTTAGGGTTAGGGTTAGGGTTAGGGTTAGGATTAGGGCTAGGGTTAGGGTTAGGTCTAGGGCTAGGGCTAGGTTTAGGGCGAGGTTTAGGGTTAGTGTTAGGGCTAGGGCTAGGGCTAGGGTTAGGGTTAAGGTTAGGGGTAGGGTTAGGATTAGGGCTAGGGTTAGGGTTAGGGCTAGGGCTAGGGCTAGGGATAGGGTTAGGGCTAGGTTTAGGGTTAGGTTTAGGGTTAGGGCTAGGGATAGGGCTAGGGCTAGGGCTAGGGTTAGGGTTAGGGTTAGGGTTATTGTTAGGGCTAGGGCTAGGGTTAGGTTTAGGGTTAGGTTTAGGGCTAGAGCTAGGGCTAGGGCTAGGGCTAGGGTTAGGGCTAGGGTTAGGGTTAGGGATAAGGCTAGGGCTGGCGCAAGGGCTAGGGCTAGGGCTAGGGCTAGGTTACGGTTAAGGTAGGGTTAGGGTTACGGTTAGGGCTAGGACTAGGTCTAGGGGTAGGGTTAGGGTTAGTGTTAGGGTTAGGGATAGGGCAAGCGTTAGGGTTAGGGTTAGGGTTAGGTTTAGGGTTAGGGCTAGGGCTGGGGATGGGGCTAGGGCTAGGGTTAGGGTTAGGGTTAGAGTTAGGGTTAGGGCTAGGGCTAGGTCTAGGGATAGGGTTCGGGTTAGGGTTAGGGCTAGGCCTAGGGTTTGGGTTAGGGCTAGTGTTAGGTTAAGGGTGAGGGTTGAGGTTAGGGTTAGGGCTAGGGCTAGGGCTAGGGCTATGGTTAGGGTTAGGGCTAGGGCTAGGGCTAGGCTTAAGGTTAAGGTTAGGGTTAGGTTTAGGGTTAGGGTTAGGGCTAGGCCTCGGGTTAGGGTTAGGGTTAGGGTTAGTGTTAGGGCTAGGGTTAGGGTTAGGGTTAGTGTTAGGGCTAGGATTAGGGCTAGGGCTAGGGTTAGGGCTAGGGCTAGGGCTAGGGTTAGGGTTAGGGTTAACTATAGGGCTAGGTTTAGGGCTAGTGCTAGAGTTAGGGCTAGGGTTAGGTTTAGGGTTAGGCCTAGGGCTAGGGCTAGGTTTAGGGTTAAGTTTAGGGATAGGGTTAGGGTTAGGGCTAGGGTTAGGGTTAGGGTTAGGGTTAGGGCTAGGGCTAGGGCTAGGGCTAGGGCTAGGGTTAGAGCTAGGGTTAGGGTTAGGGTTGGGGTTAGGGTTTGGGCTAGGGCTAGGGCTAGGCTAGGGTTAGGGTTAGGGCTAGGGCTAGGGCTATGTTACGGTTAAGGTAGGTTTAGGGTTAGGGTTAGGGCTAGGGCTATGGCTAGGGCTAGGGTTAGGATTAGGGTTAGGGTTAGGGTTAGGGTTAGGGCTAGGGCTAGGGCTGGCGCTAGGGCTAGGGCTAGGGGTAGGGCTAGGGCTAGGGTTTTGATTAGGGTTAAGGATAGGGCTAGGGTTAGGGCTAGGGTTAGGTTTAGGGTTAGGGCTAGGGATAGGGCTACGGCTAGGTGTAAGGCTAGGGTTAGGGTTAGGTTTAGGGTTAGGACTAAGGCTAGGGTTAGGGTTAGGGTTAGGGCTAGGGCTAGGGCTAGGGCTAAGGTTAGGGTTAGGGCTAGGGTTAGGGTTAGAGATAGGGTTAGGTTTAGGTTTAGGGCTAGGGCTAGGGCTAGGGTTAGGGCGAGGTTTAGCGTTAGTGTTAGGGCTAGGGCTAGGGCTAGGGTTAGGGTTAAGGTTAGGGTTAGGGTTAGGTTTAGGGCTAGTGTTAGGGTTAGGGCTAGGGCTAGGGCTAGGGATAGGGTTAGGGCTAGGGTTAGGGTTAGGTTTAGGGTTAGGGCTAGGGCTAGGGCTAGGTCTAGGGCTAGGGTTAGGGTTAGGGTTAGGGTTATTGTTAGGGCTAGGGCTAGGGTTAGGTTTAGGGTTAGGGATAGGGCTAGAGCTAGGGCTAGGGCTAGGGTTAGGGTTCGGGTTAGGGTTAGGGATAAGGCTAGGGCTGGCGCAAGGGCTAGGGCTAGGGCTAGGGCTAGGTTACGGTTAAGGTAGGGTTAGGTTTACGGTTAGGGCTAGGACTAGGTCTAGGGGTAGGGTTAGGGTTAGTGTTAGGGTTAGGGATACGGCAAGGGTTAGGGTTAGGGTTAGGGTTAGGGTTAGGGCTAGGGCTGGGGCTGGGGCTAGGGCTAGGGTTCGGGTTAGGGTTAGGATTAGGGCGTGGGCTAGGTCTAGGGCTAGGGCTCGGGTTAGGGTTAGGGCTAGTGCTAGGGTTAAGTTTAAACTTAGGGTTAGGGTTAGGGTTAGGGTTAGGGCTAGGGCTCGGGGTAGGGTTAGGGTTAGGGTTAGGGCTAGGGTTAGGATAAGGGTTAGGGCTAGGGTTAGGTTTAGGGTTAGGGTTAGGACTAGGGCTATGGCTAGAGCTAGGGCTAGGGTTAGGGTTACGGTTACGGTTACGGTTAGGGATAAGACTAGGGCTGGCACAAGGGCTAGGGCTAGGGCTAGGGCTAGGGTTAGGGTTAGGGTTAGTGTTAGGGCTTGGGCTAGGGTTAGGGTTAGGGCTAGGGCTAGGGCTAGGGTTAAGGTTAAACTTAGGCTTAGGGCTAGGGTTAGGTTTAGGGTTAAACGAGGGCTAGGGCTCGGGCTAGGGCTAGTGTTAGGGTTAGCGTTAGGGTTAGGGTTAGGCCTAGGGCTAGGGCTAGGTCTAGGGTTAGGGTTAGGGTTAGGTTTAGGGCTAGGGTTAGGTCTAGGGCTAGGGTTAGGTTTAGGGTTTGGGTTAGGGCTAGGGCTAGGGCTAGAGCTAGGGTTAGGGATAGGGTTATGTTTAGGGTTAGGCCTAGGGCTAGGGCTAGGTTTAGTGTTGAGTTTAGGGTTAGGGTTAGGGTTATTTTTAGGGTTAGGCCTAGGGCTAGGGCTGGGTTTAGTGTTAAGTTAAGGGTTAGGGTTAGGGTTAGGGCTAGTGTTAGTGTTAGGGTTAGGGCTAGGGCTAGGGCTAGGGCTAGGGTTAGGGCTAGGTTTAGGGTTAGGGTTAGTGTTAGGGCTAGGGTTAGGGTTAGGGTTAGGGCTAAGTCTAGGGCTAGGGCTAGGGCTAGGGTTAGGGCTAGGTTTAGGGTTAGTGTTAGGGTTACGGCTAGGGCTATGTTTAGGGTTAGGGTTAGTGCTAAGGCTAGGGCTAGGGCTAGGGCTAGGGCTAGGGCTAGGGTTAGGGTTAGGGTTAGGGTTACGGCTAGGGCTAGGGTTAGGGTTAGGGTTAGGGTTAGGGCTAGAGTTAGGTTTAGGGTTAGGTCTAGGGATAAGGCTAGGGCTAGGGTTAGGGTTAGAATTATGGTTAGGGCTAGGGCTAGGTCTAGGGCTAGGGCTATGGCTAGGGTTTGTGTTATGGTTAGGGCTAGGATTAGGGCTAGGGCTAGGGTTAGGGCTAGGGCTAGGGCTAGGGCTAGGGTTAGGGTTATGGTTAGGGTTAGGGCTATGGCTAGGGTTATGGCTAGCATTAGGGTTAGGGTTAGTGCTAGGGCTAGGGCTGGGGCTAGGGCTAGGGCTAGGGCTAGGGTTAGGTTTAGGGCTAGGGCTAGGGCTAGGGTTAGAATTAAGGTTAGGTTTAGGGTTAGAGCTAGGGCTCGGGTTAGGTTAAGGGTTATGGTTAACGCTAGAGCTAGGGCTAGGTCTAGGGTTAGTGGTAGGTTTAGGGATAGGGCTAGGGTTAGGGCTAGGGCTAGCGTTATGGTTAGGGTTAGGTTTAGGGTTAGGGTTAGGGCTAGGGTTAGGGTTAGGGTTAGGGCTAGGGCTAGGGCTAGGGCTAGGTCTAGGGTTAGGATTATGGTAATGGTTACGGTTAGGGATAAGGCTAGGGCTGGCACAAGGACTAGGGCTTGGGCTAGGGCTAGGGCTAGGGGTAGGGTTAGGAATAGGGATAGGGATAGGGCTAAGTTAGGGCTAGGGTTAGGGTTAGGGTTAGTGCTAAGGCTAGGGCTAGGGTTAGGGCTATGGCCAGGGCTAGGGCTAGGTCTAGGGCTATGGCTAGGCCTAGGGCTAGGCCTAGGTCTAGGGCTAGGGCTAGGGTTATGGTTTGGGTTAAGTATTGGGCTAGGGTTAGGGCTAAGGCTAGGGTTAGGGTTAGGGTTAGGGTTAGTGCAAGGGCTAGGGCTAGGGCTAGGCTTAGGGCTAGGGTTAGGTTTAGGGTTAGGCCTAGGGCTAGGGCTAGGTTTAGGGTTAAGTTAAGGGTTAG
>OX463233.1:108305064-108310064 GCA_949820135.1 Sylvilagus floridanus | reverse complement strand
GTGAGGGCTAGGGCTAGGGTTAGGGCTAGTGCTAGGTTTAGGGTTAGGGTTAGGGTTATGGTTAGTGTTAGGGCTAGGGCTAGGGCAAGGATTAGGGTTAGGGTTATGGTTAGGGATAGTGCTAGGGTTAGGCCTCAGGCTAGGGTTAGGGCTAGAGTTAGGGTTAGGGTTAGGGTTAAGGCTACGGCTAGGGCTATGGCTACGGCTAGGGCTAAGGGTAGGGTTAGGTTAGGGTTAGGGTTAGGGGTAGGGTTAGGGTTAGGGCTAGGGTTAGGTGTAGGGTTAGTGTAAGGGCTAGGGCTTGGGTTAGGGTTAGGGTTAGGTTTAGGGCTAGGGTTAGGGATAGGGTTAGGTTTAGGGCTAGGGCTAGGTCTTGGGCTAGGGCTAGGGCTAGGGCTAGGGTTAGGGTTAGGGTTACGGTTAGGGTAGGGCTAGGGGTAGGTTTAGGGTTAGGGTTAGGGTTAGGGTTATGGCTAGGGTTAGGGTTAGGGTTAGGGCTAGTGCTAGGGCTAGTGCTAGGGTTAGGGCTAGGTTTAGTGTTAGGGTTAAGTTAAGGTTAGGGCTAGGGCTAGGGCTAGGGCTATGGCTAGGGTTAGGGTTAGGGCTAGGGCTAGGGCTAGGGCTAGGTTACGGTAAGGTAGGGTTAGGGTTACTGTTAGATATAGGGCTAGGGCTAGGGTTTGGGGTAGGGTTAGGGCTAGGTCTAGGTTTAGGACTAGGGCTCGGGTTAGGGTTAGGGTTAGGGTTATGGTTAGGGTTAGGGTTAGGGCTAGGGTTAGGGTTGGGGCTAGGGTTAGGTTTAGGGTTAGAGTAAGGGCTAGGGCTAGGGTTAGGGTTAGGGTTAGGGTTAGGGTTAGGGCTAGGGCTAGGGCTAGGGTTAGGGCTATTGTTAGGGTTAGGGTTAGGGTTAGGGTTAGGATAGGGTTAGGGTTGGGGCTAGGGTTAGGTTTAGGGTTAGAGTTAGGGCTAGGGCTAGGTTTAGGGTTAGGGTTAGGGTTAGGGCTAGGGTTAGGGTTAGAGTTAGGGCTAGGGCTAGGGCTTGGGCTAGGGCTAGGGTTAGGTTTAGGTGTAGGGTTAGGGTTATGGTTAGGGCTAGGGCTAGGTCTAGGGCTAGGGTTAAGTCTAGGGGTAGGGCTAGGGCTAGGCATAACGTTAGGTTTAGGGTTAGGGCTAGGGCTAGGGCTAGGGCTAGGGCTAGTGTTAGGGTTAGGGTTACGGTTAGGGCTAGGGCTAGGGCTAGGGCTAGGGTTAGGGTTAGGGCTAGGGCTAGGGTTAGTGTTAGGGTTAGGGTTAGGGCTAGGCCTGGGGCTGGGGCTAGTGCTAGGGCTCGGGCGAGGGCTAAGGCTAGGTTTAGGGCTAGTGTTAGGTTTAGATTTAGGGTTAGGATTAGGTCTAGGCCGGGTTAGGGTTAGGGTTAGGGTTAGGGCTAGGCCTAGGGCGAATACTAGGGCTAGGGCTAGGGTTAGGGTTAGGGCTAGGGCTAGGGTTAGGGTTAGGGTTAGGGTTAGGTTTAGGGTTATTGTTAGGGTTAGGGCTAGGGCTAGGTCTAGGGCTAGGGCTAGCGCTAGGGTTAGGGTTAGGGCTAGTGCTAGGGCTAGGGCAAGGCTAGGGTTAGGGTTAAGGCTAGGGCTATGGCTAGGGCTAGGGCTAGGCTTAGGGTTATGGTTAGGGCTAGGGCTAGGGTTAGGGTTAGTGTTGGAGTTAGGGCTATGGCTAGGGCTAGGGCTAGGTCTAGGTTTAGGGTAAGAGATAGGGCTAGGGCTAGGGCTAGGTTTAGGGTTAGGGATAGGGTTAGGGCTAGGGCTAGGGCTAGGGCTAGGGCTAGGGTTAGGGTTAGGGCTAGGGCTAGGACGAGGATTAGGTTTAGGGTTAGTGTTAGGGCTAGAGCTAGGATTAGGGATAAGGTTAGGGATAGGGCTAGGGCTAGGGCTAGGGCTAGGCCTAGGGTTAGGGTGAGGATTAGGGTGAGGGCTAGGGCTAGGGTTAGGGCTAGTGCTAGGTTTAGGGTTAGGGTTACGGTTAGGGTTAGGGTTAGGGCTAGGGCTAGGGCTAGGGCTAGGGTTAGGGTTAGGGTTAGGGATAGTGCTAGGGTTAGGCCTCAGGCTAGGGTTAGGGCTAGAGTTAGGGTTGGGTTTAGGGTTAAGGCTACGGCTAGGGCTATGGCTACGGCTAGGGCTAAGGCTAGGGTTAGGTTAGTGTTAGGGTTAGGGGTAGGGTTAGGGTTAGGGCTAGGGCTAGGTCTAGGGCTAGGGTTAGGGTTAGGGTTAGGGTTAGGGATATTGCTAGGGTTAGGCCTCAGGCTAGGGTTAGGGCTAGAGTTAGGGTTATGGTTAGGGTTAAGGCTACGGCTAGGGCTATGGCTACGGCTAGGGCTAAGGCTAGGGTTAGGTTACGGTTAGGGTTAGGGGTAGGGTTAGGGTTAGGGCTAGGGTTAGGTGTAGGGTTAGAGTAAGGGCTAGGGCTTGGGTTAGGGTTAGTGTTAGGTTTAGGGCTAGCGTTAGGGATAGGGTTAGGTTTAGGGCTAGGGCTAGGTCTTGGGCTAGGGCTAGGGCTAGGACTAGGGTTAGGGTTAGGTTTATGGTTAGGGTAGGGCTAGGGGTAGGTTTAGGGTTAGGGTTAGGGTTAGGGTTATGGCTAGGGTTAGGGTTTGGTTTAGGGCTAGGGCTAGGGCTAGTGCTAGGGTTAGGGCTAGGTTTAGTGTTAGGGTTAAGTTAGGGTTAGGGCTAGGGCTAGTGCTAGGGCTATGGCTATGGTTAGGGTTAGGGCTAGGGCTAGGGCTAGGTTACGGTAAGGTAGGGTTAGGGTTACTGTTAGATATAGGGCTAGGGCTAGGGTTTTGGGTAGGGTTAGGGTTATGGCTAGGTTTAGGACTAGGGCTCGGGTTAGGGTTAGGGTTAGGGTTACGGTTAGGGTTAGGGTTAGGGCTAGGGTTAGGGTTGGGGCTAGGGTTAGGTTTAGGGTTAGAGTAAGAGCTAGGGCTAGGGTTAGGGTTAGGGTTAGGGTTAGGGTTAGGGTTAGGGCTAGGGCTAGGGCTAGGGTTAGGGCTATTTTTAGGGTTAGGGTTAGGGTTAGGGTTAGGATAGGGTTAGGGTTGGGGCTAGGGTTAGGTTTAGGGTTAGAGTTAGGGCTAGGGCTAGGGTTAGGGTTAGGGTTAGGGTTAGGGTTAGGGCTAGGGTTAGGGTTAGGTTTAGGGCTAGGGCTAGGGCTTGGGCTAGGGCTAGGGTTAGGTTTAGGGGTAGGGTTAGGGTTATGGTTAGGACTAGGGCTAGGTCTAGGGCTAGGGTTAGGGCTAGGGGTAGGGCTATGGTTTGGGTTAGGGCTAGGGTTAGGGTTAGGGCTAGGGCTAGAGCTAGGGCTAGGGCTAGGTTTAGGGTTAGGGTTAGGGTTATGGTTAAGGCTAGGGCTAGGGCTAGGGCTAGGGTTAGGGCTAGGGCTAGTGTTAGGGTTAGGGTTAGGATTAGGTTTATGGTGAGGGCTAGGGCTAGGGTTAGGGCTAGGGTTAGGGCTAGGGCTAGGGCTAGGGCTAGGGCTAGGGCTAGGGTTAGGGTTAGGGCTAGGGCTAGGATTAAGACTAGGTTTAGGGCTAGGGCTAGGGCTAGGGCTAGGGCTAGGGCTAGTGTTAGGGTTAGGGTTACGGTTAGGGCTAGGGCTAGGGCTAGGGCTATGGTTAGGGTTAGGGCTAGGGCTAGGGTTAGTGTTAGGGTTAGGGTTAGGGTTAGGGTTAGGGCTAGAGCTAGGGTTAGGGTTAAGGTTAGGGATAGGGCTAGGGCTAGGGCTAGGGCTAGGCCTAGGGTTAGGGTTAGGATTAGGGTGAGGGCTAGGGCTAGGGTTAGGGCTAGTGCTAGGTTTAGGGTTAGGGTTAGGGTTAGGGTTAGGGTTAGGGCTAGGGCTAGGGCTAGGGCTACGGTTAGGGTTAGGGTTAGGGATAGTGCTAGGGTTAGGCCTCAGTCTAGGGTTAGGGCTAGAGTTAGGGTTAGGGTTAGGGTTAAGGCTACGGCTAGGGCTATGGCTACGGCTAGGGCTAAGGCTAGGGTTAGATTAGGGTTAGGGTTAGGGGTAGGGTTAGGGTTAGGGCTAGGGTTAGGTTTAGGGTTAGAGTAAGGTCTAGGGCTTGGGTTAGGGTTAGGGTTAGGTTTAGGGCTAGGGTTAGGGTTAGGGTTAGGGTTAGGGCTAGGGCTAGGTCTTGGGCTAGGGCTAGGGCTAGGGCTAGGGTTAGGTTTAGGGTTACGGGTAGGGTAGGGCTAGGGGTAGGTTTAGGGTTAGGGTTAGGGTTAGGGTTAGGGTTATGGCTAGGGTTAGGGTTAGGGTTAGGGCTCGGGCTAGGGCTAGTGCTAGGTTTAGGGCTAGGTTTAGTGTTAGGGTTAAGTTAGGGTTAGGGCTAGGGCTAGGGCTAGGGCTATGGCTAGGGTTAGGGTTAGGGCTAGGGCTAGGGCTAGGTTACGGTAAGGTAGGGTTAGAGTTACTGTTAGATATAGGGCTAGGGCTAGGGTTAGGGGTAGGGTTAGGGCTAGGGCTAGGTTTAGGACTAGGGCTCGGGTTAGGGTTAGGGTTAGGGTTAGGGCTAGGGCTAGGGCTAGGGCTAGTGTTAGGGTTTGGGCTATGGCTAGGGTTAGGGCTAGGTCTAGGTTTAGGGTAAGGGATAGGGAGAGGGCTAGGGCTAGGGTTAGGGTTAGGTTTAGGGTTATGATTAGGGTTAGGGCTAGGGCTGGGTCTAGGGCTAGGGTTAGGGCTAGGGCTAGGGTTAGGGTTAGGGTTAGGATTAGGGTTAGGGTGAGGGCTAGGTCTAGGGTTAGGGCTAGGGTTAGGGCTAGGGCTAGGGGTAGGGTTAGGGCTAGGGTTAGGGCTAGGGCTAGGGCTAGGGCTAGGATTAGGGCTAGGTTTAGGGCTAGGTCTAGGGCTAGGGCTAGGGCTAGGGTTAGGGTTAGGGTTACGTTTGGGGTAGGGCTAGGGGAAGGTTTAGGGTTAGGGTTAGGGTTAGGGTTATGGCTAGGGCTAGGGCT
>OX463233.1:108297564-108300064 GCA_949820135.1 Sylvilagus floridanus | reverse complement strand
CTCTAGGTTTAGGGCTAGATTTAGGTTTAGGTTTAGGGCTAGGGGTAGGGCTAGTGTTAGGGTTAGGGTAGGGCTAGGGCTAGGGCAAGGTTACGGTTAAGGTAGGTTTAGGGTTAGGGTTAGGGCTAGGGCTAGGGCTAGGGCTAGGGTTAGGGTTAGGGCTAGGGGTAGGGCTAGGGCTAGGGTTAGGGTTAGGGTTAGGGTTAGGGCTTGGATTAGGGCTAGGGCTAGGATTAGCTTTAGGGTTAGGGCTAGGGCTAGGGTTATGGCTAGGATTAGGTTAGGGTTTGGGCTAGGGCTTGTGCTGGGGATAGGGCTAGGGCTAGGGCTAGGGTTAGGTTTAGTGCTAGGGCTAGGGCTAGGGCTAGGGCTAGGGTTAGGGTTAAGGTTAGGGTAGGGGTTAGGGCTAGGCTTAGGGTTAGGGTTAGTGCTACAACTAGGGATAGGGTTAGGGCTAGGGTTAGGGTTAGTGTTAGGGTTAGGGTTAGGGCTAGGGCAAAGGCTAGGTCTAGGGCTAGGGTGAGGGTTAGGGTTAGGGCAAGGGTTAGGGATTGGGTTAGGGCTAGGGCTAGGGTTAGGGCTAGGGCTAGCGTTAGGGTTAGTCTTAGGGTTAGGGTTAGGGTTAGGGTTAGTGTTAGGACTAGGGCTAGGGTTAGGGTTAGGGCTAGGGTTAGATTTGGGTTAGGGTTAGGGTTAGGGTTAGAGTTAGGGCTAGGGCTAGGGCTAGGGCTCGGGCTATGGCTAGGGCTAGGGCTAGGGTTAGGGTTAGGTTTTGGGTTAGATTTAGGGCTAGGGCTAGGGCTAGGTGTAGGGTGAGTTTTAGGGATAGGGCTAGAGTTAGGGCTAGGGCTAGGGTGAGGGTTAGGGTTAGGGTTAGGGCTAGGGCTAGGGTGGCGCTAGGGCTAGGGCTAGGGATGGAGCTAGGGCTAGGGTTAGGATTAGGGTTAGGTATAGGGCTAGGGTTAGGTTTAGGTTTAGGGCTAGGGCTAGGCCTATGTCTAGGGCTAGGGTTAGGGTTAGGGTTAGGGTTATGGTTAGTGCTAGGGCTAGGGTTTGGTTTAGGGTTTGGTTTAGGGCTAGGGTAGGACTAGGGCTAGGGCTAGGGTTAGGATTAGGGTTATGGTTACGGTTAGGGATAAGGCAAGGCCTGGCACAAGGGCTAGGGCTAGGGCTAGGGGTAGGGCTAGCGTTAGGGTTTGGGTTAGGCTTAGGGCTAGGGCTAGGGCTGGTGCTAGGGCTAGGGCTAGGGATAGGGTTAGGATTAGGGTTAGGGATAGGGCTAGGATTAGGGCTAGAGTTAGGTTTAGGGTTAGGGCTAGGGATAAGGCTAGGGCTAGGCCTAGGATTAGGGCTAGGGTTAGGGTTAGGGTTAGGGTTAGGACTAGGGCTAGGTTTACGGTTACGGTTAGGGTTAGGGCTACGGCTAGGGCTAGGGCTAGGGTTAGGGTTAGGGCTAGGGCTAGGTTTAGGGTTAGGTTTAGGGCTAGAGCTAGGGTTAGGTTTAGGGTTAGGGTTAGGACTAGGGCTAGGACTAGGGTTAGGGCTAGGTTTCGGGTTATTGTTAGGGCTAGGGTTAGGGCTAGGGTTAGGGTTAGTGTAGGGCTAGGGCTAGGGCTAGGTGACGATTAAGGTAGGTTTAGGGTTAGGGTTAGGCCTAGGGCTAGGGCTATGGCTAGGGTTAGGGTTAGGGCTAGGGCTAGGGCTAGGGCTGGGGCTAGGGTTAGGTTTAGGGCTAGGGTTAGGTCCAGGGCTAGGGCTAGGGCTAGGGTTAGGGTTAGGTTTATGGCTAGGGCTAGGGTTAGGGTTAGGGTTAGGGCTAGTGCTAGGGCTAGGGTTATGGTTAGGGTTAGGGCTAAGTTTCGGGCTAGGGTTAGGGTTAGGGTTAGGGCTAGGGCTAGGGCTAGGGTTAGGGTTAAGTTTAGGGTTAGGGTAAGGATTAGGGCTAGGGTTAGGGTGAGGGGTAGGGCTAGGGCTAGGGCTAGGGCTAGGGTTAGGGTTAGGGCTAGGGCTAGGGCTAGGGCTGGGGCTAGGGTTAGGTTTAGGGCTAGGGTTAGGGTTAGGTTAAGGCTAGGGCTAGGGTTAGGGTTAGGGTTAGGGCTAGGGCTAGGGCTAGGACTAGGGTTAGGGCTAGGTTTAGGCTTAGGGTTAGGGCTAGGGGTAGGGCTAGGGTTAGGGTTAAGGTTAGGGTTAGGGTTAGGATTAGGGCTAGGGTTAGGGTTAGGTTTAGGGCTAGGGCTAGGGCTAGGGCTAGGGTTAGGGCTAGGGTTTGGGTTAGAGTTAGGGTTAGGGCTAGGGCTAGGGCTAGGGCTAGTGTTAGGGTAGGGCTAGGGCTAGGGCTAGGTTACGGTTAAGGTAGGTTTAGGGTTAGTGTTAGGGTTAGGGCTAGGGCTAGGTGTAGGTTTAGGGTTAGGGTAAGGGTTAGAATTAGGGCTATGGTTAGGGTTAGGGTTAGGGCTATGGCTAGGGCTAGGGTTAGGGCTAGGGTCAGGGTTAGGGTTAG
>OX463233.1:108287564-108292564 GCA_949820135.1 Sylvilagus floridanus | reverse complement strand
AGTGTTAGGGTTAAGGTTAGGGATAGGGCTAGGGCTAGGGCTAGGGCTAGTGCTAGGGTTAGGGCTAGGTTTAGTGTTAGGGTTAAGTTAGGGTTAGGGCTAGGGCTAGGGCTAGGGCTATGGCTAGGGTTAGGGTTAGGGCTAGGGCTAGGGCTAGGTTACGGTAAGGTAGGGTTAGGGTTACTGTTAGATATAGGGCTAGGGCTAGGGTTTGGGGTAGTGTTAGGGCTAGGGCTAGGTTTAGGACTAGGGCTCGGGTTAGGGTTAGGGTTAGGGTTATGGTTAGGGTTAGGGTTAGGGCTAGGGTTAGGGTTGGGGCTAGGGTTAGGTTTAGGGTTAGAGTAAGGGCTAGGGCTAGGGTTAGGGTTAGGGTTAGGGTTAGGGTTAGGGCTAGGGCTAGGGCTAGGGTTAGGGCTATTGTTAGGGTTAGGGTTAGGGTTTGGGTTAGGATAGGGTTAGGGTTGGGGCTAGGGTTAGGTTTAGGGTTAGAGTTAGGGCTAGGGCTAGGGTTAGGGTTAGGGTTAGGGTTAGGGTTAGGGCTAGGGTTAGGGTTAGAGTTAGGGCTAGGGCTAGGGCTTGGGCTAGGGCTAGTGTTAGGTTTAGGTGTAGGGTTAGGGTTATGGTTAGGGCTAGGGCTAGGTCTAGGGCTAGGGTTAGGGCTAGGGGTAGGGCTAGGGCTAGGCATAACGTTAGGTTTAGGGTTAGGGCTAGGGCTAGGGCTAGGGCTAGGGCTAGTGTTAGGGTTAGGGTTACGGTTAGGGCTAGGGCTAGGGCTAGGGCTAGGGTTAGGGTTAGGGCTAGGGCTAGGGTTAGTGTTAGGGTTAGGGTTAGGGCTAGGCCTGGGGCTGGGGCTAGTGCTAGGGCTCGGGCGAGGGCTAAGGCTAGGTTTAGGGCTAGTGTTAGGTTTAGATTTAGGGTTAGGGTTAGGTCTAGGCTAGGGTTAGGGTTAGGGTTAGGGTTAGGGTTAGGGCTAGGCCTAGGGCGAATACTAGGGCTAGGGCTAGGGTTAGGGTTAGGGCTAGGGCTAGGGTTAGGGTTAGGGTTAGGGTTAGGTCTAGGTCTAGGGTTAGGTCTAGGGCTAGGGCTAGGGTTAGGGTTAGGGTTAGGGTTAGGTTTAGGGTTATTGTTAGGGTTAGGGCTAGGGCTAGGTCTAGGGCTAGGGCTAGCGCTAGGGTTAGGGTTAGGGCTAGTGCTAGGGCTAGGGCAAGGCTAGGGTTAGGGTTAAGGCTAGGGCTATGGCTAGGGCTAGGGCTAGGCTTAGGGTTATGGTTAGGGCTAGGGCTAGGGTTAGGGTTAGTGTTGGAGTTAGGGCTATGGATAGGGCTAGGGCTAGGTCTAGGTTTAGGGTAAGAGATACGGCTAGGGCTAGGGCTAGGTTTAGGGTTAGGGATAGGGTTAGGGCTAGGGCTAGGGCTAGGGCTAGGGCTAGGGTTAGGGTTACGGCTAGGGCTAGGACGAGGGTTAGGTTTAGGGTTAGTGTTAGGGCTAGAGCTAGGATTAGGGATAAGGTTAGGGATAGGGCTAGGGCTAGGGCTAGGGCTAGGCCTAGGGTTAGGGTGAGGATTAGGGTGAGGGCTAGGGCTAGGGTTAGGGCTAGTGCTAGGTTTAGGGTTAGGGTTAGGGTTAGGGTTAGGGTTAGGGCTAGGGCTAGGGCTAGGGCTAGGGTTAGGGTTAGGGTTAGGGATAGTGCTAGGGTTAGGCCTCAGGCTAGGTTTAGGGCTAGAGTTAGGGTTGGGTTTTGGGTTAAGGCTACGGCTAGGGCTATGGCTACGGCTAGGGCTAAGGCTAGGGTTAGGTTAGTGTTAGGGTTAGGGGTAGGGTTAGGGTTAGGGCTAGGGCTAGGTCTAGGGCTAGGGTTAGGGTTAGGGTTAGGGTTAGGGTTAGGGCTAGGGTTAGGGTTAGAGTTAGGGCTAGGGCTAGGGCTTGGGCTAGGGCTAGGGTTAGGTTTAGGTGTAGGGTTAGGGTTATGGTTAGGGCTAGGGCTAGGTCTAGGGCTAGGGTTAGGGCTAGGGGTAGGGCTAGGGCTAGGCATAACGTTAGGTTTAGGGTTAGGGCTAGGGCTAGGGCTAGGGTTGGGCTAGTGTTAGGGTTAGGGTTACGGTTAGGGCTAGGGCTAGGGCTAGGGCTAGGGTTAGGGTTAGGGCTAGGGCTAGGGTTAGTGTTAGGGTTAGGGTTAGGGCTAGGCCTGGGGCTGGGGCTAGTGCTAGGGCTCGGGCGAGGGCTAAGGCTAGGTTTAGGGCTAGTGTTAGGTTTAGATTTAGGGTTAGGGTTAGGTCTAGGCTAGGGTTAGGGTTAGGGTTAGGGTTAGGGTTAGGGTTAGGGCTAGGCCTAGGGCGAATACTAGGGCTAGGGCTAGGGTTAGGGTTAGGGCTAGGGCTAGGGTTAGGGTTAGGGTTAGGGTTAGGTCTAGGTCTAGGGTTAGGTCTAGGGCTAGGGCTAGGGTTAGGGTTAGGGTTAGGGTTAGGTTTAGGGTTATTGTTAGGGTTAGGGCTAGGGCTAGGTCTAGGGCTAGGTCTAGCGCTAGGGTTAGGGTTAGGGCTAGTGCTAGGGCTAGGGCAAGGCTAGGGTTAGGGTTAAGGCTAGGGCTATGGCTAGGGCTAGGGCTAGGCTTAGGGTTATGGTTAGGGCTAGGGCTAGGGTTAGGGTTAGTGTTGGAGTTAGGGCTATGGATAGGGCTAGGGCTAGGTCTAGGTTTAGGGTAAGAGATACGGCTAGGGCTAGGGCTAGGTTTAGGGTTAGGGATAGGGTTAGGGCTAGGGCTAGGGCTAGGGCTAGGGCTAGGGTTAGGGTTAGGGCTAGGGCTAGGACGAGGGTTAGGTTTAGGGTTAGTGTTAGGGCTAGAGCTAGGATTAGGGATAAGGTTAGGGATAGGGCTAGGGCTAGGGCTAGGGCTAGGCCTAGGGTTAGGGTGAGGATTAGGGTGAGGGCTAGGGCTAGGGTTAGGGCTAGTGCTAGGTTTAGGGTTAGGGTTAGGGTTAGGGTTAGGGTTAGGGCTAGGGCTAGGGCTAGGGCTAGGGTTAGGGTTAGGGTTAGGGATAGTGCTAGGGTTAGGCCTCAGGCTAGGGTTAGGGCTAGAGTTAGGGTTGGGTTTAGGGTTAAGGCTACGGCTAGGGCTATGGCTACGGCTAGGGCTAAGGCTAGGGTTAGGTTAGTGTTAGGGTTAGGGGTAGGGTTAGGGTTAGGGCTAGGGCTAGGTCTAGGGCTAGGGTTAGGGTTAGGGTTAGGGTTAGGGATAGTGCTAGGGTTAGGCCTCAGGCTAGGGTTAGGTGTAGGGTTAGAGTAAGGGCTAGGGCTTGGGTTAGGGTTAGTGTTAGGTTTAGGGCTAGCGTTAGGGATAGGGTTAGGGTTAGAGCTAGGGCTAGGTCTTGGGCTAGGGCTAGGGCTAGGGCTAGGGTTAGGGTTAGGGTTACGGTTAGGGTAGGGCTAGGGGTAGGTTTAGGGTTAGGGTTAGGGTTAGGGTTATGGCTAGGGTTAGGGTTTGGTTTAGGGCTAGGGCTAGGGCTAGTGCTAGGGTTAGGGCTAGGTTTAGTGTTAGGGTTAAGTTAGGGTTAGGGCTAGGGCTAGGGCTAGGGCTATGGCTAGGGTTAGGGTTAGGGCTAGGGCTAGGGCTAGGTTACGGTAAGGTAGGGTTAGGGTTACTGTTAGATATAGGGCTAGGGCTAGGGTTTGGGGTAGGGTTAGGGCTATGGCTAGGTTTAGGACTATGGCTCGGGTTAGGGGTAGGGTTAGGGTTACGGTTAGGGTTAGGGTTAGGGCTAGGGTTAGGGTTGGGGCTAGGGTTAGGTTTAGGGTTAGAAAAGGGCTAGGGCTAGGGTTAGGGTTAGGGTTAGGGTTTGGGTTAGGGTTAGGGCTAGGGCTAGGGCTAGGGTTAGGGCTATTGTTAGGGTTAGGGTTAGGGTTAGGGTTAGGATAGGGTTAGGGTTGGGGCTAGGGTTAGGTTTAGGGTTAGAGTTAGGGCTAGGGCTAGGGTTAGGGTTAGGGTTAGGGTTAGGGTTAGGGCTAGGGTTAGGGTTAGTTTTAGGGCTAGGGCTAGGGCTTGGGCTAGGGCTAGGGTTAGGTTTAGGGGTAGGGTTAGGGTTATGGTTAGGACTAGGGCTAGGTCTAGGGCTAGGGTTAGGGCTAGGGGTAGGTCTAGGGCTAGGCATAACGTTAGGTTTAGGGTTAGGGCTAGGGCTAGAGCTAGGGCTAGGGCTAGGTTTAGGGTTAGGGTTAGGGTTATGGTTAAGGCTAGGGCTAGGGCTAGGGCTATGGTTAGGGCTAGGGCTAGTGTTAGGGTTAGGGTTAGGATTAGGGTTATGGTGAGGGCTAGGGCTAGGGTTAGGGCTAGGGTTAGGGCTAGGGCTAGGGCTAGGGCTATGGCTAGGGCTAGGGCTAGGCTTAGGGTTATGGTTAGGGCTAGGGCTAGGCTTAGGGTTAGTGTTGGTGTTAGGGCTATGGCTAGGGCTAGGGCTAGGTCTAGGTTTAGGGTAAGGGATAGGGCTAGGGCTAGGGCTAGGTTTAGGGTTAGGGATAGGGTTAGGGCTAGGGCTAGGGCTAGGGCTAGGTTTAGGGTTAGGGCTAGGGCTAGGACGAGGTTTAGGGTTAGGGTTAGTGTTAGGGCTAGAGCTAGGGTTAGGGTTAAGGTTAGGGATAGGGCTAGGGCTAGGGCTAGGCCTAGGGTTAGGGTGAGGATTAGGGTGAGGGCTAGGGCTAGGGTTAGGGCTAGTGCTAGGTTTAGGGTTAGGGTTAGGGTTAGGGTTAGGGTTAGGGCTAGGGCTAGGGCTAGGGCTACGGTTAGTGTTAGGGTTAGGGATAGTGCTAGGGTTAGGCCTCAGTCTAGGGTTAGGGCTAGAGTTAGGGTTAGGGTTAGGGTTAAGGCTACGGCTAGGGCTATGGCTACGGCTAGGGCTAAGGCTAGGGTTAGATTAGGGTTAGGGTTAGGGGTAGGGTTAGGGTTAGGGCTAGGGTTAGGTTTAGGGTTAGAGTAAGGGCTAGGGCTTGGGTTAGGGTTAGGGTTAGGT
>OX463233.1:108272564-108282564 GCA_949820135.1 Sylvilagus floridanus | reverse complement strand
CTAGGGTTAGGTTTAGGTTTAGGGATAGGGCTAGGGTTAGGGCTAGGGCTAGGGCTAGGGTTAGGGTTAGGTTTAGGGCTACGGCTAGGGCTGCGCTAGGGATAGGGCTAGGGATGGGGCTAGGGCTAGGGTTAGGATTATGGTTAGGTATAGGGCTAGGGTTAGGGCTAGGGTTAGGTTTAGGGTTAGGGCTAGGGCTAGGCCTATGGCTAGGGCTAGGGTTAGGGTTAGGGTTAGGGTTAGGGTTAGGGCTAGGGCTAGGGTTAGGGTTAGGGTTAGGATTAGGGCTAAGGCTAGGGCTGGTGCTAGGGCTAGGGCTAGGGTTAGGGCTAGGTCTAGGGCTGGTGCTAGGGCTAGGGCTAGGGCTAGGGTTAGGATTAGGGTTAGGGATAGGGCTAGGGTTAGGGCTAGAGTTAGGTTTAGGGTTAGGGCTAGGGATAAGGCTAGGGCTAGGGCTAGGATTAGGGCTAGGGTTAGGGTTAGTGTTAGGGTTAGGTCTAGGTCTAGGTTCACGGTTACGGTTAGGGTTAGGGCTAGGGCTAGGGCTAGGGCTAGGGCTAGGGTTAGGGTTAGGTTTATGGCTAGGGCTAGGGTTAGGGTTAGGGTTAGGGTTAGGGCTAGGGCTAGGTCTAGGGTTAGGGCTAGGTTTAGGTTTAGGGTTAGGGCTAGGGGTAGGGCTAGTGTTAGTGTTAGGGTAGGGCTAGGGCTAGGGCAACGTTACGGTTAAGGTAGGTTTAGGGTTAGGGTTAGGGCTAGGGCTAGGGCTAGGGCTAGGGTTAGGGTTAGGGCTAGGGGTAGGGCTAGGGCTAGGGTTAGGGTTAGGGTTAGGGTTAGGGCTTGGATTAGGGCTAGGGCTAGGATTAGCTTTAGGGTTAGGGCTAGGGCTAGGGTTATGGCTAGGATTAGGTTAGGGTTTGGGCTAGGGCTAGTGCTGGGGATAGGGCTAGGGCTAGGGCTAGGGCTAGGGTTAGGTTTAGTGCTAGGGCTAGGGCTAGTGCTAGGGTTAGGGTTAAGGTTAGGGTAGGGGTTAGGGCTAGGCTTAGGGTTAGGGTTAGTGCTACAACTAGGGATAGGGTTAGGGCTAGGGTTAGAGTTAGTGTTAGGGTTAGGGTTAGGGCTAGGGCAAAGGCTAGGTCTAGGGCTAGGGTGAGGGTTAGGGTTAGGGCAAGGGTTAGGCATTGGGTTAGGGCTAGGGCTAGGGTTAGGGCTAGTGGTAGCATTAGGGTTAGTCTTAGGGTTAGGGTTAGGGTTAGGGTTAGTGTTAGGGCTAGGGCTAGGGTTAGGGTTAGGGCTAGGGTTAGGGTTAGGGTTAGGGTTAGGGTTAGGGTTAGGGTTAGAGTTAGGGCTAGGGCTAGGGCTAGGGCTCGGGCTATGGCTAGGGCTAAGGCTAGGGTTAGGGTTAGGTTTTGGGTTAGATTTAGGGCTAGGGCTAAGGCTAGGGATAGGGTGAGTTTTAGGGATAGGGCTAGAGTTAGGGCTAGGGCTAGGGTGAGGGTTAGGGTTAGGGTTAGGGCTAGGGCTAGGGTGGCGCTAGGGCTAGGGCTAGGGATGGAGCTAGGGCTAGGGTTAGGATTAGGGTTAGGTATAGGGCTAGGGTTAGGTTTAGGTTTAGGGCTAGGGCTAGGCCTATGGCTAGGGCTAGGGTTAGGGTTAGGGTTAGGGTTATGGTTACGGCTAGGGCTAGGGTTTGGTTTAGGGTTTGGTTTAGGGCTAGGGTAGGACTAGGGCTAGGGCTAGGGTTAGGATTAGGGTTATGGTTACGGTTAGGGATAAGGCAAGGCCTGGCACAAGGGCTAGGGCTAGGGCTAGGGGTAGGGCTAGCGTTAGGGTTTGGGTTAGGGTTAGGGCTAGGGCTAGGTTTACGGTTACGGTTAGGGTTAGGGCTACGGCTAGGGCTAGGGCTAGGGTTAGGGTTAGGGCTAGGGCTAGGTTTAGGGTTAGGTTTAGGGCTAGGGCTAGGGTTAGGTTTAGGGTTAGGGTTAGGACTAGGGCTAGGACTAGGGTTAGGGCTAGGTTTCGGGTTATTGTTAGGGCTAGGGTTAGGGCTAGGGTTAGGGTTAGTGTAGGGCTAGGGCTAGGGCTAGGTGACGATTAAGGTAGGTTTAGGGTTAGGGTTAGGCCTAGGGCTAGGGCTATGGCTAGGGTTAGGGTTAGGGCTAGGGCTAGGGCTAGGGCTGGGGCTAGGGTTAGGTTTAGGGCTAGGGTTAGGTCCAGGGCTAGGGCTAGGGCTAGGGTTAGGGTTAGGTTTAGGGCTAGGGCTAGGGTTAGGGTTAGGGTTAGGGCTAGGGCTAGGGCTAGGGTTATGGTTAGGGTTAGGGCTAAGTTTCGGGCTAGGGTTAGGGTTAGGGTTAGGGCTAGGGCTAGGGCTAGGGTTTGGGTTAAGTTTAGGGTTAGGGTTAGGATTAGGGCTAGGGTTAGGGTGAGGGTTAGGGCTAGGGCTAGGGCTAGGGCTAGGGTTAGGGTTAGGGCTAGGGCTAGGGCTAGGGCTGGGGCTAGGGTTAGGTTTAGGGCTAGGGTTAGGTCCAGGGCTAGGGCTAGGGCTAGGGTTAGGGTTAGGTTTAGGGCTAGGGCTAGGGTTAGGGTTAGGGTTAGGGTTAGGGCTAGGGTTAGGATTAGGGCTAGGGTTAGGTCTAGGTTTAGGGTTAGGTTTAGGGCTAGGGGTAGGGCTAGGGTTAGGGTTAAGGTTAGGGTTAGGGTTAGGATTAGGGCTAGGGTTAGGGTTAGGTTTAGGGCTAGGGCTAGGTCTAGGGCTAGGGCTAGGGTTAGGGCTAGGGTTTGGGTTAGAGTTAGGGTTAGGGCTAGGGCTAGGGCTAGGGCTAGTGTTAGGGTAGGGCTAGGGCTAGGGCTAGGTTACGGTTAAGGTAGGTTTAGGGTTAGGGTTAGGGTTAGGGCTAGGGCTAGGTGTAGGTTTAGGGTTAGGGTAAGGGTTAGAATTAGGGCTATGGTTAGGGTTAGGGTTAGGGCTATGGCTAGGGCTAGGGTTAGGGCTAGGGTCAGGGTTAGGGTTAGGTTTAGGGCTAGGGCTAGGGCAAGGGCTAGGGCTAGCGTTAGGGTTAGGATTAGGGCTAGGTCTAGGTTACTGTTAAGGTAGGGTTAGAGTTACGGTTAGGGCTAGGGCTAGGGCTAGGGGTAGGGTTAGGTTTAAGGTTTAGGGTTAGGGTTAGGGTTAGAGCTAGGTTTAGGATTAGGGTTAGGGTTAGGGTTAGGGCTAGGGCTAGGGCTTGGGCTAGGGCTAGGGCTAGAGGTAGGGTTAGGGTTAGGGTTAGGGCTAGGGCTAGGGCTAGGGCTAGGGCTCGGGTTAGGGTTATGGTTAGGGTTAGGGTTAGGGCTAGGGCTAGGGTTAGGTTTAGGGTATGGGTTAGTTTTATGGTTAGAGCTAGGGCTAGGGCTAGGGCTAGGGCTAGGGTTAGGGCTAGGGCTAGGGTTATGGTTAAGCTTAGGGGTAGGGTTAGGGTTAGGGTTAGGGCTAGTGCTAGGGGTAGGTTTAGGGTTAGCTTTAGGGTTAGGGCTAGGGTTAGGGTTAGGTTTAGGATTAGAGTTAGGTCTAGGGCTAGGGCTAGGGCTAGGGCTAGTGTTTGGGTTAGGGCTAGGATTAGGGCTAGGGCTATTGTTAGGGTTAGGGCTAGGACTAGGGATAGGGCTAGGGTTAGAATTATGGTTAGGGTTAGGGTTAGGGCTAGGGCTAGGGTTATGGCTAGTGTTAGGGTTAGGGTTAGGGTTAGGTCTAGGGCTAGGGCTAGGGCTATGGCTTGAGTTAGTGTTAGGGTTAGGGTTAGGGCTAGGGTTAGGGTTAGGGTTAGGGCTACGGCTAGGGCTAGGACTAGGGCTAGGCCTAGGGCTAGGGTTAGGGTTAGGCTTAGGACTAGGGTTACGGTTAGGGTTAGTGTTAGGGCTAGGCCTAGGCCTAGGTCTAGGGCTAGGACTCGGGTTAGGATTATGGTTAGGGTTAGTGTTAGGGCTAGGGCTAGGCTTTGGGTTAGGGCTAGGGTTAGGGCTGGCGCTAGGGCTTGGGCTAGGGCTAGGGCTATGGTTAGGCATAGGGTTAGGGTTAGTTATAAGGCTAGGGCTGGCACAAGGGCTACGGCTAGGGCTAGGGCTAAGGCTAGGACTATGGTTAGGATTAGGGTTAGCGATAGGGCTAGGGTTAGGGTTAGGATTAGGGTTAGTGTTAGGGTTAGGGCTAGGGCTAGGTCTAGGTCTAGGGCTATTTTAGGGTTAGGGTTAGGGTTAGGGCTAGGGCTAGGGTTAGGGTTAGGGTTAGGGCTAGTGCTAGGGCTAGGGCTAGGGCTAGGGCTAGGTTAGGGTTAGGGCTAGGGCTAGGTCTAGGGCTAGGGCTAGGGCTAGGGTTATGGTTAGGGTTAGGGCTAGGGCTAGGGCTAGGATTAGGGTTAAGGTTAGGGCTAGGGCTAGGGCTAGGGTTATGGTTAGGGTTAGGGCTAAGTTTCGGGCTAGGGTTAGGGTTAGGGTTAGGGCTAGGGCTAGGGCTAGGGTTAGGGTTAAGTTTAGGGTTAGGGTTAGGATTAGGGCTAGGGTTAGGGTGAGGGTTAGGGCTAGGGCTAGGGCTAGGGCTAGGGTTAGTGTTTGGGCTAGGGTTAGGGTTAGGGTTAGGGTTAGGGCTAGGGCTAGGGCTAGGGCTTGGGTTAGGGTTATGCTAGGGCTAGGGCTATGGTTAGGGTTAGGGTTATGGTTACGGTTAGGGATAAGGTTAGGTTGGCACACGTCTAGGGCTAGGGCTAGGGCTAGGGCTAGGGTTAGCGTTAGGGTTAGGGATAGGGCTAAGTTAGGGTTATGGTTAGGGTTAGGGTTAGTGCTAAGGCTAGGGCTAGGGTTAGGGCTAGTACCAGATCTAGGGCTAGTTCTAGGGCTAGGGCTAGGCCTAGGGCTAGGCCTAGGGCTAGGGCTAGGGCTAGGGCTAGGTTTAGGGGTAACTATAGGGCTAGGTTTAGGGCTAGTGCTAGGGTTAGGGCTAGGGTTAGGTTTAGGGTTAGGCCTAGGGCTAGGGCTAGGTTTAGGGTTAAGTTTAGGGTTAGGGTTAGGGTTAGGGCTAGGGCTAGGGCTAGGGCTAGGGCTAGGGTTAGGGCTAGGGTTAGGGTTAGGGTTGGGGTTAGGGTTTGGGCTAGGGCTAGGGCTAGGCTAGGGTTAGGGTTAGGGCTAAGGCTAGGGCTATGTTACGGTTAAGGTAGGTTTAGGGTTAGGGTTAGGGCTAGGGCTATGGCTAGGGCTCGGGTTAGGGTTAGGGTTAGGGTTAGGGTTAGGGCTAGGATTAGGGTTAGTGTTGGGGTTAGGGCTAGGGTTAGGGTTAGAGATATGGTTAGGGTTAGGGTTAGGGCTAGGGCTAGGGTTAGGGTTAGGGTTAGGTTTAGGGCTAGGGCTAGGGCTAGGGCTAGGGCTAGGGCTAGTGTTAGGGTTAGGGCTAGAGCTAGGGCCAGGGCTAGGGCTAGGGCTATGGCTAGGGTTAGGGTTAGGTTTAGGGATAGGGCTAGGGTTAGGGCTAGGTTTAGGGTTAGGTTAGGGCTAGGGCTAGGGCTGGCGCTAGGGCTAGGTCTAGGGCTAGGGCTAGGGCTAGGGTTAGGATTATGGTCAGGGATAGGGCTAGGGTTAGTGCTAGGTTTAGGTTTAGGGTTAGGGCTAGGGCTAGGGCTAGGGCTAGGGCTAGTGCTAGGTTTAGGGCTAGGGTTAGGGTTAGGGTTAGGGTTAGGGTTAGGGCTAGTTCTAGGGCAAGGGCTAGGGCTAGGGTTAGGTTTAGGGCTAGGGCTAGGGCTAGTTTACAGTTAAGGTAGGGTTAGTGTTACGGTTAGGGCTAGGGCTAGGGCTGGGGTTAGGGTTAGGTTTAGGGTTAGAGTTAGGGTTAGGATTAGGGCTAGGGTTAGGGTTAGGGTTAGGGTTAGGGTTAGGGTTAGGTTTAGGGCTAGAGCTAGGGCCAGGGCTAGGGCTAGGGCTAGGGTTAGGGTTAGGTTTAGGGCCAGAGCTATGGTTAGGGTTAGATTAGGGTTAGGGCTAGGGCTAGGGCTAGGATTAGGGCTAGGTTTAGGGTTAGAGTTAGGGTTAGGGTTAGGGTTAGGTTTAGGGCTAGGTCTAGGGCTAGGGCTAGGGCTAGTGTTTGGGTTAGGGCTAGGGCTAGGGCTAGGTTACGGTTAAGGTAGGGTTAGGGTTACGGTTAGGGCTAGGGCTAGGGCTAGGGCTAGGGTTAGGGTTATGCTCGGGCTAGGGCTAGGTTACGCTTAAGGTAGGGTTAGAGTTACGGTTAGGGCTAGGGCTAGGGGTAGGGTTAGGGTTAGGGTTAGGGTTAGTGCTAGGTCTAGGGCTAGGGCTAGGGTTAGGGCTAGGGTAAGGGTTAGGGTTAGGGTTAGGGTTAGGGCTAGGGCTAGGGCTAGGGCTAGGGCTAGGTTTAGGGTTAGGGCTAGGGCTAGGGCTAGGGTTAGGGTTAGGGGTAGGGCTAGGTCTAGGGCTAGGGCTATGTCTATGACTTGGGCTAGGGCTAGGGCTAGGGTTAGGGTTAGGGTTAGGGTTAGGGCTAGGGCTAGGGCTGGCGCTAGGGCTAGGTCTAGGTCTAGGGCTAGGGCTAGGGTTAAGTTTAGGGTTAGGGATAGGTCTAGGGTTAGTGCTAAGTTTAGGGTTAGGGTTAGGGCTAGGGATAGGGCTAGGGCTAGGGCTAGGGCTAGGTTTAGGGCTAGGGTTAGGGTTAGGGTTATGGTTAGGGTTAGGTCTAGTTCTAGGGCAAGTGCTAGGGCTAGGGTTAGGTTGAGGGCTAGTGCTAGGGCTAGGTTACGGTTAAGGCAGGGTTAGTGTTACGGTTAGGGCTAGGGCTAGGGCTAGGGTTAGGGTTATGCTAGGGCTAGGGCTAGGTTACTCTTAAGGTAGTGTTAGGGTTACGGTTAGGGCTAGGGCTAGGGGTAGGGTTAGGGTTAGGGTTAGGGTTAGTGCTAGGTCTAGGGCTAGGGCTAAGGTTAGGGCTAGGGTAAGGGTTAGGGTTAGGGTTAGGGTTAGGGCTAGGGCTAGGGCTAGGGCTAGGTCTAGGGTTAGTGTTAGGGCTAGGGCTAGGGCTAGGGTTAGGGATAGGGGTAGGGCTAGGTGTAGGGCTAGGGCTATGGCTATGACTTGGGCTAGGGCTAGGGCTAGGGTTAGGGTTAGAGTTAGGGTTAGGGCTAGGGCTAGGGCTAGGGCTAAGGTTAGGGCTAGGGTAAGGTTTAGGGTTAGGGTTAGGGTTAGGGCTAGGGCTAGGAATAGGGCTAGGTCTAGGGTTAGGGTTAGGGCTAGGGATAGGGCTAGGGCTAGGGCTAGGGCTAGGTTTAGGGCTAGGGTTGGGTTAGGGTTAGGGTTAGGGTTAGGGCTAGTTCTAGGGCAAGGGCTAGGGCTAGGGTTAGGTTGAGGGCTAGGGCTAGGGCTAGGTTACGGTTAAGGTAGGGTTAGTGTTACGGTTAGGACTAGGGCTAGGGCTAGGGTTAGGGTTAGGTTTAGGGTTAGAGTTAGGGTTAGGGTTAGGGCTAGGGTTAGGGTTAGGGTTAGGGTTATGGTTATGGCTAGGGCTAGGCCTGGGGCTAGGGCTAGGGCTAGGGTTAGGGTTAGGGCTAGGTTTAGGGTTAGAGATTGGGTTAGGGTTAGGGTTAGGGCTAGGGCTAGGGTTAGGGTTAGCGTTGGGGTTAGGGCTAGGGTTAGGGTTAGAGATATGGTTAGGGTTAGGGTTAGGGCTAGGGCTAGGGTTAGGGTTAGGGTTAGGTTTAGGCCTAGGGCTAGGGCTAGGGCTAGGGCTAGTGTTAGGGTTAGGGCTAGAGCTAGGGCCAGGGCTAGGGCTAGGGCTAGGGTTAGGGTTAGGTTTAGGGCTAGAGCTATGGTTAGGGTTAGGGTTAGGGTTAGGGCTAGGGCTAGGGCTAGGATTAGGGCTAGGTTTAGGGTTAGAGTTAGTGTTAGGGTTAGGGTTAGGGTTAGGGTTAGGGTTAGGGCTAGGGCTAGGGATAGGGCTAGGGCTAGTGTTTGGGTTAGGGCTAGGGCTAGGGCTATGTTACGGTTAAGGTAGGGTAAGGGTTACGGTTAGGGCTAGGGCTAGGGCTAGGGGTAGGGTTACGGTTAGGGTTAGACATATGGCTAGGGTTAGGGTTAGGGTTAGGGTTAGGGTTAGGGCTAGGGCTAGGGTTAGGGTTAGGGTTAGGGTTATGGTTAGAGCTAGGGCTAGGGCTAGGGCTAGGGTTAGGTTTAGGGCTAGGGCTAGGGCTAGTGTTAGGGTTAAGCTTAGGGATAGGGTTAGGGTTAGGGTTAGTGTTAGGGCTAGGACTAGGGGTAGGTTTAGGGTTAGGGTTAGGGTTAGGGCTAGGGTTAGGGTTAGTTTTAGGTTTAGGATTAGGGTTTGGGCTAGGGCTAGGGCTAGGGCTATGGTTAGGGTTAGGGCTAGTGCTAGGGCTAGGCTTAAGTTTAAGCTTAGGTTTAGGGTTAGGGTTAGGGTTAGGGTTAGGGTTAGGGTTATGGTTAGAGTTAGGGCTAGGGCTAGGGCTATGGTTAGGGTTAGGGCTAGGGCTAGGCTTAAGGTTAAGCTTAGGGTTAGGGTTAGGGTCAGGGTTAGGGTTAGGGTTAGGACTAGGGCTCGGGGTAGGGTTAGGGTTAGGGTTAGTGTTAGGGCTAGGGTTAGGGTTAGGGTTAGGATTAGTTTTAGGGCTACGGCTAGGGTTAGGGTTAGGGTTAGAGTTAGGGCTAGGTTAGGGCTAGGGCTAGGGTTAGGGCTAGGGCTAGGGCTAGGGCTAGGGTTAGGGTTATGGTTAGGGTTAGGGCTAGGCCTAGGGTTATGGCTAGGATTAGGGTTAGGGATAGCGCTAGGGCTAGGGCTGGGGCTAGGGCTAGGGCTAGGCCTAGGGTTAGGTTTAGGGCTAGGACTAGCGCTAGGGTTAGGGTTAAGGCTAGGGTTAGGGTTAGGGCTAGGGAATGGGTTAGGGTTAGGGTTATGGTTAGGGCAAGGGCTAGGGCTAGGTCTAGGCCTAGGTTTAGGGTTAGGGCTAGGGCTAGGGCTAGGTTACTGTTAAGGTAGGGTTAGGGTTACGGTTAGGGCTAGGGCTAGGGCTAGGTGTAGGGTTAGGGTTAGGGTTAGGGTTAGTGCTAGGGCTAGGGTTAGGGTTAGGGTTAGGGCTAGGGTTAGGGTTAAGGTTAGGGTTAGGGATAGGTCTAGGATTATTGCTAGGGATAGGGCTAGGGTTAGGGTTATTGTTAGGGCTAGGGCTCGGGTTAGGGTTAGAGTTATGTTTAGGGCTAGGGCTAGGGCTAGGGCTAGGGTTAGGGTTAGGTTTAGGGATAGGGCTAGGGTTAGGGCTAGGGCTAGGGCTAGGTTTAGGGTTAGGGTTGGGGCTAGGGCTAGGGCTGGCACTAGGGCTAGGGCTAGGGATGGGGCTAGGGCTAGGGTTAGGATTAGGGTTAGGGATAGGGCCAGGGTTAGGGCTAGGGTTAGGTTTAGGGTTAGGGCTAGGGCTAGGTTTCGGGCTAGGGCTAGTGTCAGGGTTATGGTTAGTTTTACGGTTAGGGTTAGGGCTATGGCTAGGGCAAGGGCTAGGGTTAGGGCTAGGGCTAGGGCTAGTGCCAGAGCTAGAGCTAGGGCTAGGGTTAGGGTTAGGGTTAGGGTTAGGGTTAGGGTTAGGGTTAGGGTTAGTGTTAGGGCTAGGGTTAGGTTTAGGGTTAGGGATAGGGTTAGGGCTAGGGCTAGGTTTAGGGTTAGGGATAGGGCTAGGGATAGGTTACGGTTAAGGTAGGGTTAGGGTTACGGGTAGGGCTAGTTCTATGGTCAGGGTTAGGGTTAGGGCTAGGGCTAGGGTTAGGGTTAGGGTTTCTGTTAGGGCTAGGTCTAGGGCCAGGGTTAGGGTTTGGGTTAGGGCTAGGATTAGGGTTGGAGATAGGGTTAGGGTTAGGGTTAGGGCTAAGGCTAGTGTTAGAGTTTGGGTTGGGGTTAGGGCTACGGCTAGGGCTAGGGCTAGGTTTAGGGCTAGGGCTAGGGCTAGTGCCAGGGCTAGAGCTAGGAGTAGGGTTA
>OX463233.1:108255064-108270064 GCA_949820135.1 Sylvilagus floridanus | reverse complement strand
AGTCAGGGTTACGGCTATGGCTAGTGCTAGGGTTATGTTTAAGTTTAGGGTTAGGGTTAGAATTAGGGCTAGGGTTAGGGTTAGGGTTAGGGCTAGGGCTAGGGCTACGGCTAGGGTTAGGGTTAGGGCTAGGGTTAGGGTTAGGTTTAGGGTTATGGTTAGGGCTAGGGTTAGGATTAGAGTTGGGGATAGGGCTAGGGTTAGGGCTAGGGCTTGGGCTAGGGCTAGGGCTAGGGTTAGGATTAGGGTTAGGGCTAGGGCTAGGGCTGGCGCTAGGGCTAGGTCTAGTGCTAGGGCTAGGGCTAGGGTTAGGATTAGGATTAGGATTAGGTTTAGGGCTAGGGCTAGGGTTAGGGCTAGGGTTAGGATTAGGCTTAGGGCCAGGGTTAGGGTTAGGGTTAGTGTTAGGGCTAGGGCTAGGCCTAGGGCTAGTGCTAGGATTCGGGTTAGGGTTAGGGTTAGGGTTAGGGTTAGTGTTAGGGCTAGGGCTATGGTTTGGGTTAGGGCTAGTGTTAGGGTTAGGGTTAGGGTTAGGGTTAGGGCTAGGGCTAGGGTTAGGGTTAGGGTTAGGGTTAGGGCTAGGGCTAGGGCTAGGGCTGGCGCTAGGGCTAGGGCTAGGGCTAGGGTTAGCATTAGGTTTAGGGATAGGGCTAGGTTTAGGGCTAGGTTTAGGGTTAGGGTTATGGTGAGGGCTAGGGTTAGGATTAGAGTTGGGGATAGGGCTAGGGTAAGGGCTAGGGCTAGGGCTTGGGCTAGGTCTAGGGTTAGGGTTATGGTTAGGGTTAGTGTTAGGGCTAGGGCTAGGGTTAGTGTTAGGTTTAGGACTAGGTCTAGAGCTATGGTTAGGGCTAGGGTTAGGGATAGGGCTCGGGTTAGAGCTAGGGCTAGGGCTCGGGTTAGGTTTAGGGTTAGGGTTAGGGCTAGGGCTAGGTCTGGCGCTAGGGCTAGGACTGGGGATGGGGCTAGGGCTAGGGTTAGGATTAGGGTTAGGTATAGGGCTAGGGTTAGGGCTAGGGTTAGGTTTAGGGTTAGGGCTAGGGCTAGAGCTAGGGCTAGGGTTAGGGTTAGGGCTAGGGCTATGGCCGGGGCTAGGGATAGGGCTAGGGTTAGGGTTAGGGTTAGGGTTAGGGCTAGGGCTAGGGTTAGGGTTAGGTTTAGGTCTAGGGCTATGACTAGGGTTAGGGCTAGGTTTAGGGTTAGGGTTAGGGCTAGGGCTAGGGCAAGGTTAGGGTTAAGGTAGGGTTAGGGTTACGGTTAGGGCTAGGGCTAGGGCTAGGTGTAGGGTTAGTGTTAGAGTTAGGGTTAGGGCTAGGGTTAGGGTTAAGGTTAGGGTTAGTGTTAGGGCTAGGACTAGGGGTAGGTTTAGGGTTAGGGTTAGGGTTAGGGCTAGGGTTAGGGTTAGGTTTAGGTTTAGGATTAGGGTTTGGGCTAGGGCTAGGCATAAGGCTAGGGCTAGGACTCGGGTTAGGGTTAGGGTTAGGGTTAGTGTTAGGGCTAGGGCTAGGGTTTGGGTTAGGGCTAGTGTTAGGGTTAGGGTGAGGGTTGAGGTTAGGGTTAGGGCTAGGGCTAGGGCAAGGGCTATGGTTAGGGTTAGGGGTAGTGCTAGGGCTAGGCTTAAGGTTAAGCTTAGGTTTAGGGTTAGGGTTAGGGTTAGGGTTAGGGTTAGGGTTATGCTTAGAGTTAGGGCTAGGGCTAGGGCTAGGGCTATGGTTAGGGTTAGGGCTAGGGCTAGGGCTAGGCTTAAGGTTAAGCTTAGGGTTAGGGTTAGGGTTAGGGTTAGGGTTAGGGCTAGGGCTCGGGGTAGGGTTAGGGTTAGGGTTAGTGTTAGGGCTAGGGTTAGGGTTAGGGTTAGGATTAGTTTTAGTGCTACGGCTAGGGTTAGGGTTAGGGTTAGGGTTAGGGCTAGGTTAGGGCTAGGGCTAGGGTTAGGGCTAGGGCTAGGGCTAGGGCTAGGGTTAGGGTTATGGTTAGGTTTAGGGCTAGGCCTAGGGTTATGGCTAGGATTAGGGTTAGGGATAGCGCTAGGGCTAGGGCTGGGGCTAGGGCTAGGGCTAGGCCTAGGGTTAGGTTTAGGGCTAGGACTAGCGCTAGGGTTAGGGTTAAGGCTAGGGTTAGGGTTAGGGCTAGGGCTTGGGTTAGGGTTAGGGTTATGGTTAGGGCTAGGGCTAGGGCTAGGTCTAGGCCTAGGTTTAGCGTTAGGGCTAGGGCTAGGGCTAGGTTACGGTTAAGGTAGGGTTAGGGTTACGGTTAGGGCTAGGGCTAGGGCTAGGTGTAGGGTTAGGGTTAGGGTTAGTGCTAGGGCTAGGGTTAGGGTTAGGGTTAGGGTTAGGGTTAGGGCTAGGGTTAGGGTTAAGGTTAGGGTTAGGGATAGGTCTAGGATTAGGGCTAGGGATAGGGCTAGGGTTAGGGTTATTGTTAGGGCTAGGGCTCGGGTTAGGGTTAGAGTTATGTTTAGGGCTAGGGCTAGGGCTAGGGCTAGGGTTAGGGTTAGGTTTAGAGATAGGGCTAGGGTTAGGGCTAGGGCTAGGGCTAGGTTTAGGGTTAGGGTTGGGGCTAGGGCTAGGGCTGGCGCTAGGGCTAGGGCTAGGGATGGGGCTAGGGCTAGGGTTATGATTAGGGTTAGGGATAGGGCCAGGTTTAGGGCTAGGTTTAGGTTTAGGGTTAGGGCTAGGGCTAGGGCAAGGGCTAGGTTTCGGGCTAGGGCTAGTGTCAGGGTTATGGTTAGTTTTAGGGTTAGGGTTAGGGCTAGGGCTAGGGCAAGGGCTAGGGTTAGGGCTAGGGCTAGTGCTAGTGCCAGGGCTAGAGCTAGGGCTAGGGTTAGGGTTAGGGTTAGGGTTAGGGTTAGGGTTAGGGTTAGGGTTAGGGCTAGGGTTAGGTTTAGGGTTGGGGATAGGGTTAGGGCTAGGGCTAGGGTTAGTGTTAGGGATAGGGCTAGGGATAGGTAACGGTTAAGGTAGGGTTAGGGTTGCGGTTAGGGCTAGTTCTATGGTTAGGGTTAGGGTTATGGCTAGGGCTAGGGTTAGGGTTAGGGTTTGGGTTAGGGCTAGGGCTAGGGCTAGGGTTAGGGTTAGGTATAGGGCTAGGGTTAGGGTTGGAGATAGGTTTAGGGTTAGGGTTAGGGCTAGGGCTAGTGTTAGAGTTTGGGTTAGGGTTAGGGCTACGGCTAGGGCTAGGGCTAGGTTTAGGGCTAGGGCTAGGCTAGTGCCAGGGCTAGAGCTAGGAGTAGGGTTAGGGTTAGGGTTAGGGCTAGGGCTAGGGCTAGGGCTAGGGTTTGGGGTAGGGTTAGGGTTAGGGTTAGGGTTAGGGTTAGGGTTAGGGCTAGGCCTAGGGCTAGGGCTATGGCTAGGGTTAGGGTTAGGGCTAGGTCTAGGACTAGGTTACGGTTAAGGTAGGGTTAGGCTTACGGTTAGGGCTGGGGCTAGGGCTAGGGCTAGGGTTAGGGTTACGGCTAGAGTTAGGGTTAGGGCTAGGGCTAGGTCTAGGGCTAGGGCTTGGGTTAACATTAGGGTTAGGGCTAGGGCTAGGTCTAGGGCTAGGGCTCGGGTTAGGGTTAGGGTTATGTTTAGGGCTAGGGCTAGGGTTACGGTTAGGGTTAGGGTTTGGGTTAGGTTTCGAGCTAGGGCTAGGGCTAGGGCTAGGGCTAGGGTTAGGGTTAGGGCTAGTGCTAGCGCTAGGGTTAAGGTTAAGCTTAGGTTTAGGGCTAGGTTTAGGGTTAGGGCTAGGGCTAGGGTTAGGGTTAGGGTTAACGCTAGGGCTAGTGCTAGGGCTAGGGCTAGGGCTTGGGCTAGGGGTAGGGCTAGGGTTATGGTTAGGGTTAGGGTTAGTGTTAGTGCTAGGGCTAGGGTTAGGGTTAAGTTTAGGGCTAGGGCTATGGCTAAGGTTAGGGCTAGTGTTAGAGTCAGGGTTAGGGCTATGGCTAGTGCTAGGGTTATGTTTAAGTTTAGGGTTAGGGTTAGGATTAGGGCTAGGGTTAGGGTTAGGGTTAGGGCTAGGGCTAGGGCTACGGCTAGGGTTAGGGTTAGGGCTAGGGCTAGGGTTAGGTTTAGGGTTATGGTTAGGGCTAGGGTTAGGATTAGAGTTGGGGATAGGGCTAGGGTTAGGGCTAGGGCTTGGGCTAGGGCTAGGGCTAGGGTTAGGATTAGGGTTAGGGCTAGGGCTAGGGCTGGCGCTAGGGCTAGGTCTAGTGCTAGGGCTAGGGCTAGGGTTAGGATTAGGATTAGGATTAGGGTTAGGGCTAGGGCTAGGGCTAGGGTTAGGGCTAGGGTTAGGATTAGGCCTAGGGCCAGGGTTAGGGTTAGGGTTAGTGTTAGGGCTAGGGCTAGGCCTAGGGCTAGTGCTAGGATTCGGGTTAGGGTTAGGGTTAGGGTTAGTGTTAGGGCTAGGGCTATGGTTTGGGTTAGGGCTAGTGTTAGGGTTAGGGTTAGGGTTAGGGCTAGGGCTAGGGCTAGGGCTGGCGCTAGGGCTAGGGCTAGGGCTAGGGTTAGCATTAGGGTTAGGGATAGGGCTAGGGTAAGGGCTAGGGTTAGGGTTAGGGTTATGGTGAGGGCTAGGGTTAGGATTAGAGTTGGGGATAGGGCTAGGGTAAGGGCTAGGGCTAGGGCTTGGGCTAGGTCTAGGGCTAGGGTTATGGTTAGGGTTAGTGTTAGGGCTAGGGCTAGGGTTAGGGTTAGGTTTAGGACTAGGGCTAGAGCTATGGTTAGGGCTAGGGTTAGGGATAGGGCTCGTGTTAGAGCTAGGGCTAGGTCTAGGGTTAGGTTTAGGGTTAGGGTTAGGGCTAGGGCTAGGTCTGGCGCTAGGGCTAGGAATAGGGATGGGTCTAGGGCTAGGGTTAGGATTAGGGTTAGGTATAGGGCTAGGGTTAGGTCTAGGGTTAGGTTTAGGGTTAGTGCTAGGGCTAGAGCTAGGGCTAGGGTTAGGGTTAGGGCTAGGGCTATGGCCGGGGCTAGGGATAGGGCAAGGGTTAGGGTTAGGGTTAGGGTTAGGGCTAGGGCTAGGGTTAGGGTTAGGGTTAGGGCTAGGGCTAGGACTAGGGTTAGGGCTAGGTTTAGGGTTAGGGTTAGGGCTAGGGCTAGGGCTAGGTTACGGTTAAGGTAGGGTTAGGGTTACGGTTAGGGCTAGGGCTAGGGCTAGGTGTAGGGTTAGGGTTAGAGTTAGGGTTAGGGCTAGGGTTAGGGTTAAGGTTAGGGTTAGGGATAGGGCTAGGGTTAGAGCTAGGGCTAGGGCTAGGGTTAGGGTTAGGGTTAGTGCTAGGGCTCGGGTTAGGGTTAGAGTTATGGTTAGGGCTAGGGCTAGGGCTAGGGTTAGGGTTAGGTTTAGGTATAGGGCTAGGGTTAGGGGTAGGGCTAGGGCTAGGTTTAGGGTTAGGGTTGGGGCTAGGGCTAGGGCTTGCGCTAGGGCTAGGGCTAGGGATGGGGCTAGGGCTAGGGTTAGGATTAGGGTTAGGGATAGGTCTAGGGTTAGGGCTAGGGTTAGGTTTAGGGTTAGGTTAGGGCTACGGTTCGGGCTACGGATTGTGTCAGGGTTATGGTTAGGGTTAGGGTTAGGGTTAGGGTTAGGGTTAGGGCTAGGGCTAGGGCTAGTGTTAGGGTTAGGGCTGGGTTAGGGTTAGGGTTAGAGATAGGGTTAGGGTTAGGGTTAGGGATAGGGTTAGGTTTAGGGTTAGAGTTAGGGCTAGGACTAGGGGTAGGTTTAGGGTTAGGGTTAGGATTAGGGCTAGGGTAAGGGTTAGGGCTAGGGTTAGGGTTAGGTTAAGGATTAGGGTTAGGTCTAGGGCTAGGACAAGGGCTAGGGCTAGGGCTAGGGTTAGGGTTAGGGCTAGGATTAGGGCTAGGGCTAGGGTTAGGGTTAGGGCTCGGGCTAGAGTTAGTGTTAGGGTTAGGGTTAGTGCTAGGGTTAGGGTTAGGGTTAGGGCTACGGCTAGGGCTAGGACTAGGGCTAGGGCTAGAGCTTGCGCTAGGTCTAGGGCTAGGGTTCTGGTTAGGGTTAGTGTTAGTGCTAGGGCTAGGTTTAGGGTTAAGTTTAGGGCTAGGGCTATGGCTAGGGTTAGGGCTCGTGTTAGAGTCAGGGTAACGGCTATGGCTAGTGCTAGGGTTATGTTTAAGTTTAGGGTTAGGGTTAGAATTAGGGCTATGGTTAGGGTTAGGGTTAGGGCTAGGGCTAGGGCTACGGCTAGGGTTAGGGTTAGGGCTAGGGTTAGGGTTAGGTTTAGGGTTATGGTTAGGGCTAGGGTTAGGATTAGAGTTGGGGATAGGGCTAGGGTTAGGGCTAGGGCTTGGGCTAGGGCTAGGGCTAGGGTTAGGATTAGGGTTAGGGCTAGGGCTAGGGCTGGCGCTAGGGCTAGGTCTAGTGCTAGGGCTAGGGCTAGGGTTAGGATTAGGATTAGGATTAGGTTTAGGGCTAGGGCTAGGGTTAGGGCTAGGGTTAGGATTAGGCTTAGGGCCAGGGTTAGGGTTAGGGTTAGTATTAGGGCTAGGGCTAGGCCTAGGGCTAGTGCTAGGATTCGGGTTAGGGTTATGGTTAGGGTTAGGGTTAGTGTTAGGGCTAGGGCTATGGTTTGGGTTAGGGCTAGTGTTAGGGTTAGGGTTAGGGTTAGGGTTAGGGCTAGGGCTAGGGTTAGGGTTAGGGTTAGGGTTAGGCCTAGGGCTAGGGCTAGGGCTGGCGCTAGGGCTAGGGCTAGGGCTAGGGTTAGCATTAGGGTTAGGGATAGGGCTAGGGTTAGGGCTAGGGTTAGGGTTAGGGTTATGGTGAGGGCTAGGGTTAGGATTAGAGTTGGGGATAGGGCTAGGGTAAGGGCTAGGGCTAGGGCTTGGGCTAGGTCTAGGGCTAGGGTTATGGTTAGGGTTAGTGTTAGGGCTAGGGCTAGGGTTAGGGTTAGGTTTAGGACTAGGGCTAGAGCTATGGTTAGGGCTAGGGTTAGGGATAGGGCTCGGGTTAGAGCTAGGGCTAGGGCTAGGGTTAGGTTTAGGGTTAGGGTTAGGGCTAGGGCTAGGTCTGGCGCTAGGGCTAGGACTAGGGATGGGTCTAGGGCTAGGGTTAGGATTAGGGTTAGGTATAGGGCTAGGGTTAGGTCTAGGGTTAGGTTTAGGGTTAGTGCTAGGGCTAGAGCTAGGGCTATGGTTAGGGTTAGGGCTAGGGCTATGGCCGGGGCTAGGGATAGGGCTAGGGTTAGGGTTAGGGTTAGGGTTAGGGCTAGGGCTAGGGTTAGGGTTAGGGTTAGGGCTAGGGCTAAGACTAGGGTTAGGGCTAGGTTTAGGGTTAGGGTTAGGGCTAGGGCTAGGGCTAGGGCTAGGTTACGGTTAAGGTAGGGTTAGGGTTACGGTTAGGGCTAGGGCTAGGGCTAGGTTTAGGGTTAGGGTTAGAGTTAGGGTTAGGGCTAGGGTTAGGGTTAAGGTTAGGGTTAGGGATAGGGCTAGGGTTAGAGCTAGGGCTAGGGCTAGGGTTAGGGTTAGGGTTAGTGCTAGGGCTCGGGTTAGGGTTAGAGTTATGGTTAGGGCTAGGGCCTGGGCTAGGGCTAGGGTTAGGGTTAGGTTTAGGTATAGGGCTAGGGTTAGGGCTAGGGCTAGGGCTAGGTTTAGGGTTAGGGTTGGGGCTAGGGCTAGGGCTGGCGCTAGGGCTAGGGCTAGGGATGGGGCTAGGGCTAGGGTTAGTATTAGGGTTAGGGATAGGTCTAGGGTTAGGGCTAGGGTTAGGTTTAGGGTTAGGTTAGGGCTACGGTTCGGGCTAGGGCTTGTGTCAGGGTTATGGTTAGGGTTAGGGTTAGGGTTAGGGTTAGGGTTAGGGCTAGGGCTAGGGCTAGGGCTAGGGTTAGGGTTAGGGCTAGGGTTAGGGTTAGGGTTAGAGATAGGGTTAGGGTTAGGGTTAGGGTTAGGGTTAGGGTTAGGGTTAGGTTTAGGGTTAGAGTTAGGGCTAGGGCTAGGGGTAGGTTTAGGGTTAGGGTTAGGATTAGGGCTAGGGTAAGGGTTAGGGCTAGGGTTAGGGTTAGGTTAAGGATTAGGGTTAGGTCTAGGGCTAGGACAAGGGCTAGGGCTAGGGCTAGGTTTAGGGTTAGGGCTAGGATTAGGGCTAGGGCTAGGGTTAGGGTTAGGGCTCGGGCTAGAGTTAGTGTTAGGGTTAGGGTTAGTGCTAGGGTTAGGGTTAGGGTTAGGGCTATGGCTAGGGCTAGGACTAGGGCTAGGGCTAGAGCTTGCGCTAGGGCTATGGCTAGGGTTATGGTTAGGGTTAGTGTTAGTGCTAGGGCTAGGGTTAGGGTTAAGTTTAGGGCTAGGGCTATGGCTAGGGTTAGGGCTAGTGTTAGAGTCAGGGTTAGGGCTATGGCTAGTGCTAGGGTTATGTTTAAGTTTAGGGTTAGGGTTAGAATTAGGGCTAGGGTTAGGGTTAGGGTTAGGGCTAGGGCTAGGGCTACGGCTAGGGTTAGGGTTAGGGCTAGGGTTAGGGTTAGGTTTAGGGTTATGGTTAGGGCTAGGTTTAGGATTAGAGTTGGGGATAGGGCTAGGGTTAGGGCTAGGGCTTGGGCTAGGGCTAGGGCTAGGGTTAGGATTAGGGTTAGGGCTAGGGCTAGGGCTGGCGCTAGGGCTAGGTCTAGTGCTAGGGCTAGGGCTAGGGTTAGGATTAGGATTAGGATTAGGATTAGGGCTAGGGCTAGGGTTAGGGCTAGGGTTAGGATTAGGCTTAGGGCCAGGGTTAGGGTTAGGGTTAGTGTTAGGGCTAGGGCTAGGCCTAGGGCTAGTGCTAGGATTCGGGTTAAGGTTAGGGTTAGGGTTAGGGTTAGTGTTAGGGCTAGGGCTATGGTTTGGGTTAGGGCTAGTGTTAGGGTTAGGGTTAGGGTTAGGGTTAGGGCTAGGGCTAGGGTTAGGGTTAGGGTTAGGGTTAGGGCTAGGGCTAGGGCTAGGGCTGGCGCTAGGGCTAGGGCTAGGGCTAGGGTTAGCATTAGGGTTAGGGATAGGGCTAGGGTTAGGGCTAGGGTTAGGGTTAGGGTTATGGTGAGGGCTAGGGTTAGGATTAGAGTTGGGGATAGGGCTAGGGTAAGGGCTAGGGCTAGGGCTTGGGCTAGGTCTAGGGCTAGGGTTATGGTTAGGATTAGTGTTAGGGCTAGGGCTAGGGTTAGGGTTAGGTTTAGGACTAGGGCTAGAGCTATGGTTAGGGCTAGGGTTAGGTTTAGGGCTCGGGTTAGAGCTAGGGCTAGGGCTAGGGTTAGGTTTAGGGTTAGGGTTAGGGCTAGGGCTAGGTCTGGCGCTAGGGCTAGGACTAGGGATGGGGCTAGGGCTAGGGTTAGGATTAGGGTTAGGTATAGGGCTAGGGTTAGGTCTAGGGTTAGGTTTAGGGTTAGGACTAGGGCTAGAGCTAGGGCTAGGGTTAGGGTTAGGGCTAGGGCTATGGCCGGGGCTAGGGATAGGGCTAGGGTTAGGGTTAGGGTTAGGGTTAGGGATAGGGCTAGGGTTAGGGTTAGGGTTAGGGCTAGGGATAGGACTAGCGTTAGGGCTAGGGTTAGGGTTACGGTTAGGGCTAGGGCTAGGGCTAGGTGTAGGGTTAGGGTTAGAGTTAGGGTTAGGGCTAGGGTTAGGGTTAAGGTTAGGGTTTGGGATAGGGCTAGGGTTAGGGCTAGGGCTAGGGCTAGGGCTAGGGTTAGGGTTAGAGTTATGGTTAGGGCTAGGGCTAGGGCTAGGGCTAGGGTTAGGGTTAGGTTTAGGTATAGGGCTAGGGTTAGGGCTAGGGCTAGGGCTAGTCTTAGGGTTAGGGTTGGGGCTAGGGCTAGAGCTGGCGCTAGGGCTAGGGCTAGGGATGGGATAGGGCTAGGGTTAGGATTAGGGTTAGGGATAGGGCTAGGGTTAGGGCTAGGTTTAGGTTTAGGGTTAGGCTAGGGCTAGGGTTCGGGCTAGGGCTTGTGTCAGGGTTATGGTTAGGGTTAGGGTTAGGGTTAGGGCTAGGGCTAGTGCCAGGGCTAGAGCTAGGGCTAGGGTTAGGGTTAGGGTTAGGGTTAGGTTAGGGTTAGGGCTAGGGTTAGGGTTAGGGTTAGGGTTAGGGCTAGGGATAGGGCTAGGTTTAGGGTTAGGGATAGGGCTAGGACTAGGTTACGGTTAAGGTAGGGTAGGGTTACGGTTAGGGCTAGGGCTAGGATTAGAGTTAGGGTTAGGGCTAGGGCTAGGGTTAGGGTTAGGGTTAGGGTTAGGGCTAGGGCTAGGGCTAGGGCTAGGGTTAGGGTTAGGGCTAGGGTTAGGGTTAGAGATAGGGTTAGGGTTAGGGTTAGGGCTAGGGCTAGTGTTAGAGTTAGGGTTATTGTTAGGGCTACGGCTAGGGCTAGGGATAGGGATAGGGCTAGGGCTTGGGCTAGTGCCAGGGCTAGGGCTAGGGCTGGGCTAGGGTTTGGGGTAGGGTTAGGGTTAGGGTTAGGGTTAGGGTTAGGGCTAGTCCTAGGGCTAGGGCTATGGCTAGGGTTAGGGTTAGGGCTAGGTCTAGGACTAGGTTACGGTCAAGGTAGGGTTAGGGTTACGGTTAGGGCTGGGGCTAGGGCTAGGGCTAGGGTTAGGGTTAGAGTTAGGGTTAGGCTTAGGGTTAGGGCTAGGGCTAGGGTTAGGTTTAGGATAAGGGTTAGGGTTATGGTTAGAGCAAGGGCTAGGGCTAGGGCTAGGGCTAGGTTTAGGGTTAGGGCTATGGCTAGGGCTAGGGTTAGGGTTAAGCTTAGGGTTAGGGTTAGGTTTAGGGTTAGAGTTAGGGCTAGGGCTAGGGGTAGGTTTAGGGTAAGGGTTAGGATTAGGGCTAGGGTTAGGGTTAGGGCTAGGGTTAGGGTTAAGTTAAGGATTAGGGTTAGGTCTAGGGCTAGGACAAGGGCTAGGGCTAGGGTTAGGGTTAGGGCTAGGATTAGTGCTAGGGCTAGGGTTAGAGTTAGGGCTCGGGCTAGGGCTAGGGCTAGGGTTAGAATTCTGGTTAGGGTTAGGGTTAGGGCTAGGGCTAGAGTTAGTGTTAGGGTTAGGGTTAGTGCTAGGGTTAGGTTAGGGTTAGGGCTTCGGCTAGGGCTAGGACTAGGGCTAGGGCTAGGGCTAGGGCTAGGGTTAGCATTAGGGTTAGGGATAGGGCTAGGGTTAGGGCTAGGGTTAGGGTTAGGGTTATGGTGAGGGCTAGGTTTAGGATTAGAGTTGGGGATAGGTCTAGGGTAAGGGCTAGGGCTAGGGCTTGGGCTAGGTCTAGGGCTAGGGTTATGGTTAGGGTTAGTGTTAGGGCTAGGGCTAGGGTTAGGGTTAGGTTTAGGACTAGGGCTAGAGCTATGGTTAGGGCTAGGGTTAGGGATAGGGCTCGGGTTAGAGCTAGGGCTAGGGCTAGGGTTAGGTTTAGGGTTAGGGTTAGGGCTAGGGCTAGGTCTGGCGCTAGGGCTAGGAATAGGGATGGGTCTAGGGCTAGGGTTAGGATTAGGGTTAGGTATATGGCTAGGGTTAGGTCTAGGGTTAGGTTTAGGGTTAGTGCTAGGGCTAGAGCTAGGGCTATGGTTAGGGTTAGGGCTAGGGCTATGGCCGGGGCTAGGGATAGGGCTAGGGTTAGGGTTAGGGTTAGGGTTAGGGTTAGGGTTAGGGCTAGGGCTAGGGTTAGGGTTAGGGTTAGGGTTAGGGCCAGGGCTAGGACTAGGGTTAGGGCTAGGTTTAGGGTTAGGGTTAGGGCTAGGGCTAGGGCTAGGTTACGGTTAAGGTAGGGTTAGGGTTACGGTTAGGGCTAGAGCTAGGGCTAGGTGTAGGGTTACGGTTAGAGTTAGGGTTAGGGCTAGGGTTAGGGTTAAGGTTAGGGTTAGGGATAGGGCTAGGGTTAGGGCTAGGGCTAGGGCTAGGGTTAGGGTTAGGGTTAGGGTTAGGGCTAGGGCTCGGGTTAGGGTTAGAGTTATGGTTAGGGCTAGGGCTAGGGCTAGGGCTAGGGTTAGGGTTAGGTTTAGGTATAGGGCTAGGGTTAGGGCTAGGGCTAGGGCTAGGTTTAGGGTTAGGGTTGGGGCTAGGGCTAGAGCTGGCGCTAGGGTTAGGGCTAGGGATGGGATAGGGCTAGGGTTAGGATTAGGGTTAGGGATAGGGCTAGGGTTAGGGCTAGGTTTAGGTTTAGGGTTAGGCTAGGGCTAGGGTTCGGGCTAGGGCTTGTTTCAGGGTTATGGTTAGGGTTAGGGTTAGGGTTAGGGCTAGGGCTAGTGCCAGGGCTAGAGCTAGGGCTAGGGTTAGGGTTAGGGTTAGGGTTAGGGTTAGGGTTAGGGCTAGGGTTAGGGTTAGGGTTAGGGTTAGGGCTAGGGATAGGGCTAGGTTTAGGGTTAGGGATAGGGCTAGGGCTAGGTTACGGTTAAGGTAGGGTAGGGTTACGGTTAGGGCTAGGGCTAGGATTAGAGTTAGGGTTAGGGCTAGGGCTAGGGTTAGGGTTAGGGTTAGGGTTAGGGCTAGGGCTAGGGCTAGGGCTAGGGTTAGGGTTAGGGCTAGGGTTAGGGTTAGAGATAGGGTTAGGGTTAGGGTTAGGGCTAGGGCTAGTGTTAGAGTTAGGGTTATTGTTAGGGCTACGGCTAGGGCTAGGGCTAGGGATAGGGCTAGGGCTTGGGCTAGTGCCAGGGCTAGGGCTAGGGCTGGGCTAGGGTTTGGGGTAGGGTTAGGGTTAGGGTTAGGGTTAGGGTTAGGGCTAGTCCTAGGGCTAGGGCTATGGCTAGCGTTAGGGTTAGGGCTAGGTCTAGGACTAGGTTACGGTTAAGGTAGGGTTAGGGTTACGGTTAGGGCTGGGGCTAGGGCTAGGGCTAGGGTTAGGGTTAGAGTTAGGGTTAGGCTTAGGGTTAGGGCTAGGGCTAGGGTTAGGTTTAGGATAAGGGTTAGGGTTATGGTTAGAGCTAGGGCTAGGGCTAGGGCTAGGGTTAGGGTTAGGGCTATGGCTAGGGCTAGGGTTAGGGTTAAGCTTAGGGTTAGGGTTAGGTTTAGGGTTAGAGTTAGGGCTAGGGCTAGGGGTAGGTTTAGGGTAAGGGTTAGGATTAGGGCTAGGGTTAGGGTTAGGGCTAGGGTTAGGGTTAAGTTAAGGATTAGGGTTAGATCTAGGGCTAGGACAAGGGCTAGGGCTAGGGCTAGGGTTAGGGTTAGGGCTAGGATTAGGGCTAGGGCTAGGGTTAGGGTTAGGGCTCGGGCTAGGGCTAGGGCTAGGGTTAGAATTCTGGTTAGGGATAGGGTTAGGGCTAGGGCTAGTGTTAGTGTTAGGGTTAGGGTTAGTGCTAGGGTTAGGGTTAGGGTTAGGGCTACGGCTAGGGCTAGGACTAGGGCTAGGGCTAGGGCTAGGGCTAGGGTTAGGTTTAGGCTTAGTACTAGGGTTACGGTTAGGGATAGTGTTAGGGCTAGGCCTAGGCCTAGGTCTAGGGCTAGAACTCTGGTTAGGATTATGGTTATGGTTAGTGTTAGGGCTAGGGCTAGGGTTAGGGCTAGGGCTAGGGCTAGGGTTAGGGTTAGGGTTAGGGTTAGGGTTAGGGCTAGGGCTAAGGTTATGGTTAGGGTTAGTGTTAGGGCTAGGGCTCGGGTTAGGGTTAGGGCTAGGGTTAGTTTAAGAGATAGGGTTAGGTTTAGTCTTAGGGCTAGGGCTAGAGTTAGGGTTAGGGTTTGGGATAGGGCTAGGGCTAGGGCCAGGGCTAGGGCTAGGGTTAGGGCTAGGGCTAGGGCAAGGGCTAGGTCTAGGGCTAGGTTTAGGGTTAGGGTTAGGGCTAGTGCTAGGGTTAGGGTTAGGGTTAGGGTTAGGGCTAGGGTTAGGGCTAGAGATAGGGTTAGTGTTAGGGCTAGGGCTAGGTCCAGGGCTAGGGCTAGGGCTAGGGTTAGGGTTAGGGTTAGGGTTAGGGCTATGTTTAGGGTTAGGGTTAGGGTTAGGGTTAGGGCTAGGGCTATGGCTAGGGTTAGGGCTAGGGCTAGCGCTAGGGCTAGGTCTAGCGCTAGGGCTAGGGTTAGGATTAGGGTTAGGGATAGGGCTAGGGTTAGTGCTAGGTTTAGGTTTAGGGTTAGGGCTAGGGATAGGGATAGGGCTAGGGCTACGGCTAGGGCTAGGGCTAGGGATAGGGTTAGGGTTAGGGTTAGGGTTAGGGCTAAGGCTAGGGTTAGGGTTAGGGTTAGGGCTAGGGCTAGGGTTAGGGTTAGGGTTAGTGTTAGGGCTAGGGCTAGGTCTAGGGCTAGGGTTAGGGTTAGGGCTAGGGTTAGGTTTAGAGATAGGGTTAGGGTTAGGGTTAGGGCTAGGGCTAGGGTTAGGGTTAGGGTTATTTTTACGGTTAGGGCTAGGGCTAGGGCTAGGGCTAGGGCTAGGGTTAGGTTTAGGGTTAGGGCTAGGGCTAGGGTTAGGGTTATGGTTAAGGTTAGGGTTAGGGCTAGGGCTAGGGCTAGGGCTAAGGTTAGGGTTAGGGCTAGGCTTATGGTTAGGGTTAGGGTTAGGGTTAGGGCTAGGGCTAGTGTTAGGGTTAGTGTTAGGGCTAGGGCTAGGGTTAGGGTTAAGGTTAGGGTTAGGGCTAGGGCTAGGGCTAGGGCTAGGGTTAGGGTTAGGGCTAGGGTTTGGTTTAGTGTTAGGGTTAGTGCTAGGGCTAGGGTTAGGGCTAGGGTTAGGGTTAGGGCTAGGGCTAGGGCTAGGTTACGGTTAAGGTAGGGTTATGGTTACGGTTAGGGCTAGAACTAGGGGTAGGATTACGGTTAGGGTTAGGGTTATGGTTAAGGCTAGGGTTAGGGTTAGGGTTAGGTCTAGGGCTAGGGCTAAGCTAGTGTTAGAGTTACGGTTAGGTTTAGGTTACGGTTAAGGTAGGGTTAGGGTTACGGTTGGGGCTAGGGCTAGTGCTAGGGGTAGGGGTAGTGTTAGGGTTAGAGTAAGGGATAGGGCTAGGGCTAGGGTTAGGTTTAGGGATAGGGCTAGGATTAGGGCTAGGGCTAGGGCTAGGGCTAGGGTTAGGGTTAGGGTTAGGGTTAGGTCTAGGGCTAGGGCTGGCGCTAGGGCTAGGGCTAGGTATTGGAATAGGGCTAGGGTTAGGATTAAGGTTAGGGATAGGGCCAG
>OX463233.1:108230064-108250064 GCA_949820135.1 Sylvilagus floridanus | reverse complement strand
TAGTTTTAGGGCTATGGCTAGGGTTAGGTTTAGGGTTAGGGTTAGGGCTAGGTTAGGGCTAGGGCTAGGGTTAGGGCTAGGGCTAGGGCTAGGGCTAGGGCTAGGGTTAGGGTTATGGTTATGTTTAGGGCTAGGCCTAGGGTTATGGCTAGGATTAGGGTTAGGGATAGCGCTAGGGCTAGGGCTGGGGCTAGGGCTAGGGCCAGGCCTAGGGTTAGGTTTAGGGCTAGGACTAGCGCTAGGGTTAGGGTTAAGGCTAGGGTTAGGGTTAGGGCTAGGGCTTGGGTTAGGGTTAGGGTTATGGTTAGGGCTAGGGCTAGGGCTAGGTCTAGGCCTAGGTTTAGCGTTAGGGCTAGGGCTAGGGCTAGGTTACGGTTAAGGTAGGGTTAGGGTTACGGTTAGGGCTAGGGCTAGGGCTAGGTGTAGGGTTAGGGTTAGGGTTAGGGTTAGTGCTAGGGCTAGGGTTAGGGTTAGGGTTAGGGTTAGGGTTAGGGCTAGGGTTAGGGTTAAGGTTAGGGTTAGGGATAGGTCTAGGATTAGGGCTAGGGATAGGGCTAGGGTTAGGGTTATTGTTAGGGCTAGGGCTCGGGTTAGGGTTAGAGTTATGTTTAGGGCTAGGGCTAGGGATAGGGCTAGGGCTAGGGTTAGATTTAGGGATAGGGCTAGGGTTAGGGTTAGGGCTTGGGCTAGGTTTAGGGTTAGGGTTGGGGCTAGGGCTAGGGCTGGCGCTAGGGCTAGGGCTAGGGATGGGGCTAGGGCTAGGGTTAGGATTAGGGTTAGGGATAGGGCCAGGGTTAGGGCTAGGGTTAGGTTTAGGGTTAGGGCTAGGGCTAGGTTTCGGGCTAGGGCTAGTGTCAGGGTTATGGTTAGTTTTAGGGTTAGGGTTAGGGCTAGGGCTAGGGCAAGGGCTAGGGTTAGGGCTAGGGCTAGGGCTAGTGCCAGGGCTAGAGCTAGGGCTAGGGTTAGGGTTAGGGTTAGGGTTAGGGCTAGGGTTAGGTTTAGGGTTAGGGATAGGGTTAGGGCTAGGGCTAGGTTTAGGGTTAGGGATAGGGCTAGGGATAGGTAACGGTTAAGGTAGGGTTAGGGTTACGGTTAGGGCTAGTTCTATGGTTAGGGTTAGGGTTAGGGCTAGGGCTAGGGTTAGGGTTAGGGTTTGGGTTAGGGCTAGGGCTAGGGCTAGGGTTACGGTTAGGGTTAGGGCTAGGGTTAGGGTTGGAGATAGGGTTAGGGTTAGGGTTAGGGCTAGGGCTAGTGTTAGAGTTTGGGTTAGGGTTAGGGCTACGGCTAGGGCTAGGGCTAGGTTTAGGGCTAGGGCTAGGCTAGTGCCAGGGCTAGAGCTAGGAGTAGGGTTAGGGTTAGGGTTAGGGCTAGGGCTAGGGCTAGGGCTAGGGTTTGGGGTAGGGTTAGGGTTAGGGTTAGGGTTAGGGTTAGGGCTAGGCCTAGGGCTAGGGCTATGGCTAGGGTTAGGGTTAGGGCTAGGGCTAGGGCTAGGTTACGGTTAAGGTAGGGTTAGGCTTACTGTTAGGGCTGGGGCTAGGGCTAGGGCTAGGGTTAGGGTTACGGCTAGAGTTAGGGTTAGGGCTAGGGTTAGGTCTAGGGCTAGGGCTTGGGTTAACATTAGGGTTAGGGCTAGGGCTAGGTCTAGGGCTAGGGCTCGGGTTAGGGTTAGGGTTATGGTTAGGGCTAGGGCTAGGGTTAGGGTTAGGGTTACGGTTAGGGTTAGAGCTAGGGCTAGGGCTAGGGCTAGGGCTAGGGCTAGGGTTAGGGTTAGGGCTAGGGCTAGCGCTAGGGTTAAGGTTAAGCTTAGGTTTAGGGCTAGGGTTAGGGTTAGGGCTAGGGCTAGGGGTAGGGTTAGGGTTAGGGTTAGGGTTAGGGCTAGGGCTAGGGCTAGGGCTAGGGGTAGATTTAGGGCTAGGATTAGGGTTAGGGTTAGGGTTAACGCTAGGGCTAGTGCTAGGGCTAGGGCTAGGGCTTGGGCTAGGGGTAGGGCTAGGGTTATGGTTAGGGTTAGTGTTAGTGCTAGGGCTAGGGTTAGGGTTAAGTTTAGGGCTAGGGCTATGGCTATGGTTAGGGCTAGTGTTATAGTCAGGGTTAGGGCTATGGCTAGTGCTAGGGTTATGTTTAAGTTTAGGGTTAGGGTTAGGATTAGGGCTAGGGTTAGGGTTAGGGCTAGGGCTAGGGCTACGGCTAGGGTTAGGGTTAGGGCTAGGGTTAGGGTTAGGTTTAGGGTTATGGTTAGGGCTAGGGTTAGGATTAGAGTTGGGGATAGGGCTAGGGTTAGGGCTAGGGCTTGGGCTAGGGCTAGGGCTAGGGTTAGGATTAGGGTTAGGGCTAGGGCTAGGGCTGGCGCTAGGCCTAGGTCTAGTGCTAGGGCTAGGGCTAGGGTTAGGATTAGGATTAGGATTAGGGTTAGGGCTAGGGCTAGGGCTAGGGCTAGGGCTAGGGTTAGGATTAGGCTTAGGGCCAGGGTTGGGTTAGGGTTAGTGTTAGGGCTAGGGCTAGGCCTAGGGCTAGTGCTAGGATTCGGGTTAGGGTTAGGGTTAGGGTTAGTGTTAGGGCTAGGGCTATGGTTTGGGTTAGGGCTAGTGTTAGGGTTAGGGTTAGGGTTAGGGTTAGGGCTAGGGCTAGGGTTAGGGTTAGGGTTAGGGTTAGGGTTAGGGCTAGGGCTAGGGCTAGGGCTGGCGCTAGGGCTAGGGCTAGGGCTAGGGTTAGCATTAGGGTTAGGGATAGGGCTAGGGTAAGGGCTAGGGTTAGGGTTAGGGTTATGGTGAGGGCTAGGGTTAGGATTAGAGTTGGGGATAGGGCTAGGGTAAGGGCTAGGGCTAGGGCTTGGGCTAGGTCTAGGGCTAGGGTTATGGTTAGGGTTAGTGTTAGGGCTAGGGCTAGGGTTAGGGTTAGGTTTAGGACTAGGGCTAGAGCTATGGTTAGGGCTAGGGTTAGGGATAGGGCTCGGGTTAGAGCTAGGGCTAGGGCTAGGGTTAGGTTTAGGGTTAGGGTTAGGGCTAGGGCTAGGTCTGGCGCTAGGGCTAGGACTAGGGATGGGGCTAGGGCTAGGGTTAGGATTAGGGTTAGGTATAGGGCTAGGGTTAGGTCTAGGGTTAGGTTTAGGGTTAGGGCTAGGGCTAGAGCTAGGGCTAGGGTTAGGGTTAGGGCTAGGGCTATGGCCGGGGCTAGGGATAGGGCTAGGGCTAGGGCTAGGGTTAGGGTTAGGGCTAGGGCTAGGGTTAGGGTTAGGGTTAGGGCTAGGGCTAGGACTAGCGTTAGGGCTAGGTTTAGGGTTAGGGTTAGGGCTAGGGCTAGGGCTAGGTTACGGTTAAGGTAGGGTTAGGGTTACGGTTAGGGCTAGGGCTAGGGCTAGGTGTAGGGTTAGGGTTAGAGTTAGGGTTAGGGCTAGGGTTAGGGTTAAGGTTAGGGTTAGGGATAGGGCTAGGGTTAGGGCTAGGGCTAGGGCTAGGGCTCGGGTTAGGGTTAGAGTTATGGTTAGGGCTAGGGCTAGGGCTAGGGCTAGGGTTAGGGTTAGGTTTAGGTATAGGGCTAGTGCCAGGGCTAGAGCTAGGGCTAGGGTTAGGGTTAGGGTTAGGGTTAGGGCTAGGGTTAGGTTTAGGGTTAGGGATAGGGTTAGGGCTAGGGCTAGGTTTAGGGTTAGGGATAGAGCTAGGGATAGGGTTAGGTTTTGGGTTAGGGATAGGGTTAGGGCTAGGGCTAGGTTTAGGGTTAGGGATAGGGCTAGGGATAGGTAACGGTTAAGGTAGGGTTAGGGTTACGGTTAGGGCTAGTTCTGTGGTTAGGGTTAGGGTTAGGGCTAGGGCTAGGGTTAGGGTTAGGGTTTGGGTTAGGGCTAGGGCTAGGGCTAGGGTTACGGTTAGGGTTAGGGCTAGGGTTAGGGTTGGAGATAGGGTTAGGGTTAGGGTTAGGGCTAGGGCTAGTGTTAGAGTTTGGGTTAGGGTTAGGGCTACGGCTAGGGCTAGGGCTAGGTTTAGGGCTAGGGCTAGGCTAGTGCCAGGGCTAGAGCTAGGGCTAGGGTTAGGGTTAGGGTTAGGGTTAGGGCTAGGGTTAGGTTTAGGGTTAGGGATAGGGTTAGGGCTAGGGCTAGGTTTAGGGTTAGGGATAGGGCTAGGGATAGGTAACGGTTAAGGTAGGGTTAGGGTTACGGTTAGGGCTAGTTCTATGGTTAGGGTTAGGGTTAGGGCTAGGGCTAGGGTTAGGGTTAGGGTTTGGGTTAGGGCTAGGGCTAGGGCTAGGGTTACGGTTAGGGTTAGGGCTAGGGTTAGGGTTGGAGATAGGGTTAGGGTTAGGGTTAGGGCTAGGGTTAGTGTTAGAGTTTGGGTTAGGTTTAGGGCTACGGCTAGGGCTAGGGCTAGGTTTAGGGCTAGGGCTAGGCTAGTGCCAGGGCTAGAGCTAGGAGTAGGGTTAGGGTTAGGGTTAGGGCTAGGGCTAGGGCTAGGGCTAGGGTTTGGGGTAGGGTTAGGGTTAGGGTTAGGGTTAGGGTTAGGGCTAGGCCTAGGGCTAGGGCTATGGCTAGGGTTAGGGTTAGGGCTAGGGCTAGGGCTAGGTTACGGTTAAGGTAGGGTTAGGGTTACTGTTAGGGCTGGGGCTAGGGCTAGGGCTAGGGTTAGGGTTACGGCTAGAGTTAGGGTTAGGGCTAGGGTTAGGTCTAGGGCTAGGGCTTGGGTTAACATTAGGGTTAGGGCTAGGGCTAGGTCTAGGGCTAGGGCTCGGGTTAGGGTTAGGGTTATGGTTAGGGCTAGGGCTAGGGTTAGGGTTAGGGTTACGGTTAGGGTTAGAGCTAGGGCTAGGGCTAGGGCTAGGGTTAGGGTTAGGGCTAGGGCTAGCGCTAGGGTTAAGGTTAAGCTTAGGTTTAGGGCTAGGGTTAGGGTTAGGGCTAGGGCTAGGGGTAGGGTTAGGGTTAGGGTTAGGGTTAGGGCTAGGGCTAGGGCTAGGGCTAGGGGTAGATTTAGGGCTAGGATTAGGGTTAGGGTTAGGGTTAACGCTAGGGCTAGTGCTAGGGCTAGGGCTAGGGCTTGGGCTAGGGGTAGGGCTAGGGTTATGGTTAGGGTTAGTGTTAGTGCTAGGGCTAGGGTTAGGGTTAAGTTTAGGGCTAGGGCTATGGCTAAGATTAGGGCTAGTGTTATAATCAGGGTTAGGGCTATGGCTAGTGCTAGGGTTATGTTTAAGTTTAGGGTTAGGGTTAGGATTAGGGCTAGGGTTAGGGTTAGGGTTAGGGCTAGGGCTAGGGCTACGGCTAGGGTTAGGGTTAGGGCTAGGGTTAGGGTTAGGTTTAGGGTTATGGTTAGGGCTAGGGTTAGGATTAGAGTTGGGGATAGGGCTAGGGTTAGGGCTAGGGCTTGGGCTAGGGCTAGGGCTAGGGTTAGGATTAGGGTTAGGGCTAGGGCTAGGGCTGGCGCTAGGCCTAGGTCTAGTGCTAGGGCTAGGGCTAGGGTTAGGATTAGGATTAGGATTAGGGTTAGGGCTAGGGCTAGGGCTAGGGCTAGGGCTAGGGCTAGGGTTAGGATTAGGCTTAGGGCCAGGGTTGGGTTAGGGTTAGTGTTAGGGCTAGGGCTAGGCCTAGGGCTAGTGCTAGGATTCGGGTTAGGGTTAGGGTTAGGGTTAGTGTTAGGGCTAGGGCTATGGTTTGGGTTAGGGCTAGTGTTAGGGTTAGGGTTAGGGTTAGGGTTAGGGCTAGGGCTAGGGTTAGGGTTAGGGTTAGGGTTAGGGTTAGGGCTAGGGCTAGGGCTAGGGCTGGCGCTAGGGCTAGGGCTAGGGCTAGGGTTAGCATTAGGGTTAGGGATAGGGCTAGGGCTAGGGCTAGGGCTAGGGTTAGGGTTAGGTTTAGGTATAGGGCTAGTGCCAGGGCTAGAGCTAGGGCTAGGGTTAGGGTTAGGGTTAGGGTTAGGGCTAGGGTTAGGTTTAGGGTTAGGGATAGGGTAGGGCTAGGGCTAGGTTTAGTGTTAGGGATAGGGCTAGGGATAGGGTTAGGTTTAGGGTTAGGGATAGGGTTAGGGCTAGGGCTAGGTTTAGGGTTAGGGATAGGGCTAGGGATAGGTAACGGTTAAGGTAGGGTTAGGGTTACGGTTAGGGCTAGTTCTATGGTTAGGGTTAGGGTTAGGGCTAGGGCTAGGGTTAGGGTTAGGGTTTGGGTTAGGGCTAGTGCTAGGGCTAGGGTTACGGTTAGGGTTAGGGCTAGGGTTAGGGTTGGAGATAGGGTTAGGGTTAGGGTTAGGGCTAGGGCTAGTGTTAGAGTTTGGGTTAGGGTTAGGGCTACGGCTAGGGCTAGGGCTAGGTTTAGGGCTAGGGCTAGGCTAGTGCCAGGGCTAGAGCTAGGAGTAGGGTTAGGGTTAGGGTTAGGGCTAGGGCTAGGGCTAGGGCTAGGGTTTGGGGTAGGGTTAGGGTTAGGGTTAGGGTTAGGGTTAGGGCTAGGCCTAGGGCTAGGGCTATCGCTAGGGTTAGGGTTAGGGCTAGGGCTAGGGCTAGGTTACGGTTAAGGTAGGGTTAGGGTTACTGTTAGGGCTGGGGCTAGGGCTAGGTCTATGGTTAGGGTTACGGCTAGAGTTAGGGTTAGGGCTAGGGCTAGGTCTAGGGCTAGGGCTTGGGTTAACATTAGGGTTAGGGCTAGGGCTAGGTCTAGGGCTAGGGCTCGGGTTAGGGTTAGGGTTATGGTTAGGGCTAGGGCTAGGGTTAGGGTTAGGGTTACGGTTAGGGTTAGAGCTAGGGCTAGGGCTAGGGGTAGGGCTAGGGCTAGGGCTAGGGTTAGGGTTAGGGCTAGGGCTAGCGCTAGGGTTAAGGTTAAGCTTAGGTTTAGGGCTAGGGTTAGGGTTAGGGCTAGGGCTAGGGGTAGGGTTAGGGTTAGGGTTAGGGTTAGGGCTAGGGCTAGAGCTAGGGCTAGGGGTAGATTTAGGGCTAGGGTTAGGGTTAGGGTTAGGGTTAACGCTAGGGCTAGTGCTAGGGCTAGGGCTAGGGCTTGGGCTAGGGGTAGGGCTAGGGTTATGGTTAGGGTTAGTGTTAGTGCTAGGGCTAGGGTTAGGGTTAAGTTTAGGGCTAGGGCTATGGCTAAGGTTAGGGCTAGTGTTATAGTCAGGGTTAGGGCTATGGCTAGTGCTAGGGTTATGTTTAAGTTTAGGGTTAGGGTTAGGATTAGGGCTAGGGTTAGGGTTAGGGTTAGGGCTAGGGCTAGGGCTACGGCTAGGGTTAGGGTTAGGGCTAGGGTTAGGGTTAGGTTTAGGGTTATGGTTAGGGCTAGGGTTAGGATTAGAGTTGGGGATAGGGCTAGGGTTAGGGCTAGGGCTTGGGCTAGGGCTAGGGCTAGGGTTAGGATTAGGGTTAGGGCTAGGGCTAGGGCTGGCGCTAGGCCTAGGTCTAGTGCTAGGGCTAGGGCTAGGGTTAGGATTAGGATTAGGATTAGGGTTAGGGCTAGGGCTAGGGCTGGCGCTAGGCCTAGGTCTAGTGCTAGGGCTAGGGCTAGGGTTAGGATTAGGATTAGGATTAGGGTTAGGGCTAGGGCTAGGGCTGGCGCTATGCCTAGGTCTAGTGCAAGGGCTAGGGCTAGGGTTAGGATTAGGATTAGGATTAGGGTTAGGGCTAGGGCTAGGGCTAGGGCTAGGGCTAGGGCTAGGGTTAGGATTAGGCTTAGGGCCAGGGTTGGGGTTAGGGTTTGTGTTAGGGCTAGGGCTAGGCCTAGGGCTAGTGCTAGGATTCGGGTTAGGGTTAGGGTTAGGGTTAGTGTTAGGGCTAGGGCTAGGGTTAGGGTTAGGTTTAGGACTAGGGCTAGAGCTATGGTTAGGGCTAGGGTTAGGGATAGGGCTCGGGTTAGAGCTAGGGCTACGGCTAGGGTTAGGTTTAGGGTTAGGGTTAGGGCTAGGGCTAGGTCTGGCGCTAGGGCTAGAACTAGGGATGGGGCTAGGGCTTGGGTTAGGATTAGGGTTAGGTATAGGGCTAGGGTTAGGTCTAGGGTTAGGTTTAGGGTTAGGGCTAGGGCTAGGGTTAGGGTTAGGGTTAGGGCTAGGGCTAGGACTAGCGTTAGGGCTAGGTTTAGGGTTAGGGTTAGGGCTAGGGCTAGGGCTAGGTTACGGTTAAGGTAGGGTTAGGGTTACTGTTAGGGCTGGGGCTAGGGCTAGGGCTAGGGTTAGGGTTACGGCTAGAGTTAGGGTTAGGGCTAGGGCTAGGTCTAGGGCTAGGGCTTGGGTTAACATTAGGGTTAGGGCTAGGGCTAGGTCTAGGGCTAGGGCTCGGGTTAGGGTTAGGGTTATGGTTAGGGCTAGGGCTAGGGTTAGGGTTAGGGTTAAGGTTAGGGTTAGAGCTAGGGCTAGGGCTAGGGCTAGGGCTAGGGCTAGGGCTAGGGTTAGGGTTAGGGTTAGGGCTAGGGCTAGCGCTAGGGTTAAGGTTAAGCTTAGGTTTAGGGCTAGGGTTAGGGTTAGGGCTAGGGCTAGGGGTAGGGTTAGGGTTAGGGTTAGGGTTAGGGCTAGGGCTAGGGCTAGGGCTAGGGGTAGATTTAGGGCTAGGGTTAGGGTTAGGGTTAGGGTTAACGCTAGGGCTAGTGCTAGGGCTAGGGCTAGGGCTTGGGCTAGGGGTAGGGCTAGGGTTATGGTTAGGGTTAGTGTTAGTGCTAGGGCTAGGGTTAGGGTTAAGTTTAGGGCTAGGGCTATGGCTAAGATTAGGGCTAGTGTTATAGTCAGGGTTAGGGCTATGGCTAGTGCTAGGGTTATGTTTAAGTTTAGGGTTAGGGTTAGGATTAGGGCTAGGGTTAGGGTTTGGGTTAGGGCTAGGGCTAGGGCTACGGCTAGGGTTAGGGTTAGGGCTAGGGTTAGGGTTAGGTTTAGGGTTATGGTTAGGGCTAGGGTTAGGATTAGAGTTGGGGATAGGGCTAGGGTTAGGGCTAGGGCTTGGGCTAGGGCTAGGGCTAGGGTTAGGATTAGGGTTAGGGCTAGGGCTAGGACTGGCGCTAGGCCTAGGTCTAGTGCTAGGGCTAGGGCTAGGGTTAGGATTAGGATTAGGATTAGGGTTAGGGCTAGGGCTAGGGCTAGGGCTAGGGCTAGGGCTAGGGTTAGGATTAGGCTTAGGGCCAGGGTTGGGGTTAGGGTTAGTGTTAGGGCTAGGGCTAGGCCTAGGGCTAGTGCTAGGATTCGGGTTAGGGTTAGGGTTAGGGTTAGTGTTAGGGCTAGGGCTATGGTTTGGGTTAGGGCTAGTGTTAGGGTTAGGGTTAGGGTTAGGGTTAGGGTTAGGGCTAGGGCTAGGGTTAGGGTTAGGGTTAGGGTTAGGGTTAGGGCTAGGGCTAGGGCTAGGGCTGGCGCTAGGGCTAGGGCTAGGGTTAGCATTAGGGTTAGGGATAGGGCTAGGGTAAGGGCTAGGGTTAGGGTTAGGGTTATGGTGAGGGCTAGGGTTAGGATTAGAGTTGGGGATAGGGCTAGGGTAAGGGCTAGGGCTAGGGCTTGGGCTAGGTCTAGGGCTAGGGTTATGGTTAGGGTTAGTGTTAGGGCTAGGGCTAGGGTTAGGGTTAGGTTTAGGACTAGGGCTAGAGCTATGGTTAGGGCTAGGGTTAGGGATAGGGCTCGGGTTAGAGCTAGGGCTAGGGCTAGGGTTAGGTTTAGGGTTAGGGTTAGGGCTAGGGCTAGGTCTGGCGCTAGGGCTTGGACTAGGGATGGGGCTAGGGCTAGGGTTAGGATTAGGGTTAGGTATAGGGCTAGGGTTAGGTCTAGGGTTAGGTTTAGGGTTAGGGCTAGGGCTAGAGCTAGGGCTAGGGTTAGGGTTAGGGCTAGGGCTATGGCCGGGGCTAGGGATAGGGCTAGGGTTAGGGTTAGGGTTAGGGTTAGGGCTAGGGCTAGGGTTAGGGTTAGGGTTAGGGCTAGGGCTAGGACTAGCGTTAGGGCTAGGTTTAGGGTTAGGGTTAGGGCTAGGGCTAGGGCTAGGTTACGGTTAAGGTAGGGTTAGGGTTACGGTTAGGGCTAGGGCTAGGGCTAGGTGTAGGGTTAGGGTTAGAGTTAGGGTTAGGGCTAGGGTTAGGGTTAAGGTTAGGGTTAGGGATAGGGCTAGGGTTAGGGCTAGGGCTAGGGCTAGGGTTAGGGTTAGGGTTAGGGCTAGGGCTCGGGTTAGCGTTAGAGTTATGGTTAGGGCTAGGGCTAGGGCTAGGGTTAGGGTTAGGTTTAGGTATAGGGCTAGGGTTAGGGCTAGGGCTAGGGCTAGGTTTATGGTTAGGGTTGGGGCTAGGGCTAGGGCTGGCGCTAGGGCTAGGGCTAGGGATGGGGCTAGGGCTAGGGTTAGGTTTAGGGTTAGGGCTAGGACTAGGGTTAGGGTTAGGGTTAGGGTTAGGGCTAGGGCTAGGGCTAGAGATAGGGTTAGTGTTAGGGCTAGGGCTAGGTCCAGAGCTAGGGCTAGGGCTAGGGTTAGGGTTAGGGTTAGGGCTAGGGCTATGGTTAGGGTTAGGGTTAGGGCTAGGGCTATGGCTAGGGTTAGGGCTAGGTTTAGGGTTAGGGTTAGGGTTACGGTTATGGCTAGGGCTAGGGCAAGGGCTAGGGGTAGGGTAAGGGTTAGGGTTAGGGTTAGGGTTAGGGCAAGGGTTAGGGTTAGGGTTAGGTTTAGGGTCAGGGCTCGGGATAGAGCTAGGGCTAGGGCTAGGGCTAGGGTTAGGATTAGGGTTAGGGCTATGGCTAGGTCTAGGGTTAGGGTTAGGTTTAGGGTTAGGGCTAGGGCTAGGACTAGGGCTTCGGTTAGGGTTAGGGCTAGGGTTAGGGTTAGAGATAAGGTTAGGTTTAGGGTTAGGGCTAGGCCTAGGGTTAGGGTTAGGGTTAGGGTTAGGGCTAGGGCTAGGCCTAGGGCTACGGTTAGGGTTAGGGCTAGGGATAGGGCCAGGGCTAGGGCTAGGGCTAGGGTTAGGGTAGGGTTAGGGCTAGGGCTTTGGTTAGGTTTAGGGTTAGGGTTAGGGTTAGGGCTCGGGCTAGGGCTTGGGCTAGGGATAGGGCTAGGGTTAGGGTTAGGGCTAGGGCTAGGGCTAGGGCTAGGGCTAGGCCTAGCGCTAGGGCTAGGTCTAGCGCTAGGGTAGGGTTAGGATTAGGGTTAGGGATAGGGCTAGGGTTAGGGCTAGGGCTAGGGCTAGGGTTAGGGTTAGGGTTAGGGCTAGGGCTAGGGCTATGGTTTGGGTTAGGGCTAGTGTTAGGGTTAGGGTTAGGGTTAGGGTTAGGGTTAGGGCTAGGGCTAGGGCTAGGGCTAGGGTTAGGGTTAGGGTTAGGGCTAGGGCTAGGGCTAGGGCTGGCGCTAGGGCTAGGGCTAGGGTTAGCATTAGGGTTAGGGATAGGGCTAGGGTAAGGGCTAGGGTTAGGGTTAGGGTTATGGTGAGGGCTAGGGTTAGGATTAGAGTTGGGGATAGGGCTAGGGTAAGGGCTAGGGCTAGGGCTTGGGCTAGGTCTAGGGCTAGGGTTATGGTTAGGGTTAGTGTTAGGGCTAGGGCTAGGGTTAGGGTTAGGTTTAGGACTAGGGCTAGAGCTATGGTTAGGGCTAGGGTTAGGGATAGGGCTCGGGTTAGAGCTAGGGCTAGGGCTAGGGTTAGGTTTAGGGTTAGGGTTAGGGCTAGGGCTAGGTCTGGCGCTAGGGCTTGGACTAGGGATGGGGCTAGGGCTAGGGTTAGGATTAGGGTTAGGTATAGGGCTAGGGTTAGGTCTAGGGTTAGGTTTAGGGTTAGGGCTAGGGCTAGAGCTAGGGCTAGGGTTAGGGTTAGGGCTAGGGCTATGGCCGGGGCTAGGGATAGGGCTAGGGTTAGGGTTAGGGTTAGGGTTAGGGCTAGGGCTAGGGTTAGGGTTAGGGTTAGGGCTAGGGCTAGGACTAGCGTTAGGGCTAGGTTTAGGGTTAGGGTTAGGGCTAGGGCTAGGGCTAGGTTACGGTTAAGGTAGGGTTAGGGTTACGGTTAGGGCTAGGGCTAGGGCTAGGTGTAGGGTTAGGGTTAGAGTTAGGGTTAGGGCTAGGGTTAGGGTTAAGGTTAGGGTTAGGGATAGGGCTAGGGTTAGGGCTAGGGCTAGGGCTAGGGTTAGGGTTAGGGTTAGGGCTAGGGCTCGGGTTAGCGTTAGAGTTATGGTTAGGGCTAGGGCTAGGGCTAGGGTTAGGGTTAGGTTTAGGTATAGGGCTAGGGTTAGGGCTAGGGCTAGGGCTAGGTTTATGGTTAGGGTTGGGGCTAGGGCTAGGGCTGGCGCTAGGGCTAGGGCTAGGGATGGGGCTAGGGCTAGGGTTAGGTTTAGGGTTAGGGCTAGGACTAGGGTTAGGGTTAGGGTTAGGGTTAGGGCTAGGGCTAGGGCTAGAGATAGGGTTAGTGTTAGGGCTAGGGCTAGGTCCAGAGCTAGGGCTAGGGCTAGGGTTAGGGTTAGGGTTAGGGCTAGGGCTATGGTTAGGGTTAGGGTTAGGGCTAGGGCTATGGCTAGGGTTAGGGCTAGGTTTAGGGTTAGGGTTAGGGTTACGGTTATGGCTAGGGCTAGGGCGAGGGCTAGGGGTAGGGTAAGGGTTAGGGTTAGGGTTAGGGTTAGGGCAAGGGTTAGGGTTAGGGTTAGGTTTAGGGTCAGGGCTCGGGATAGAGCTAGGGCTAGGGCTAGGGCTAGGGTTAGGATTAGGGTTAGGGCTATGGCTAGGTCTAGGGTTAGGGTTAGGTTTAGGGTTAGGGCTAGGGCTAGGACTAGGGCTTCGGTTAGGGTTAGGGCTAGGGTTAGGGTTAGAGATAAGGTTAGGTTTAGGGTTAGGGCTAGGCCTAGGGTTAGGGTTAGGGTTAGGGTTAGGGCTAGGGCTAGGCCTAGGGCTACGGTTAGGGTTAGGGCTAGGGATAGGGCCAGGGCTAGGGCTAGGGCTAGGGTTAGGGTAGGGTTAGGGCTAGGGCTTTGGTTAGGTTTAGGGTTAGGGTTAGGGTTAGGGCTCGGGCTAGGGCTTGGGCTAGGGATAGGGCTAGGGTTAGGGTTAGGGCTAGGGCTAGGGCTAGGGCTAGGGCTAGGCCTAGCGCTAGGGCTAGGTCTAGCGCTAGGGTAGGGTTAGGATTAGGGTTAGGGATAGGGCTAGGGTTAGTGCTAGGTTTAGGTTTAGGGTTAGGGCTAGGGATAGGGATAGGGCTAGGGCTACGGCTAGGGCTATGGCTAGGGATAGGATTAGGGTTAGGGTTAGGGTTAGGGCTAGGGCTAGGGCTAGGGTTAGGGTTAGGGCTAGGGTTAGGGTTAGAGATAGGGTTAGGGTTAGGGTTAGGGCTAGGGCTAGTGTTAGAGTTAGGGTTATTGTTAGGGCTACGTCTAGGGCTAGGGCTAGGGATAGGGCTAGGGCTTGGGCTAGTGCCAGGGCTAGGACTAGGGCTGGGCTAGGGTTTGGGGTAGGGTTAGGGTTAGGGTTAGGGTTAGGGTTAGGGTTAGGGCTAGTCCTAGGGCTAGGGCTATGGCTAGGGTTAGGGTTAGGGCTAGGTCTAGGACTAGGTTACGGTTAAGGTAGGGTTAGGGTTTCGGTTAGGGCTGGGGCTAGGGCTAGGGCTAGGGTTAGGGTTAGGGTTAGGGTTAGGCTTAGGGTTAGGGCTAGGGCTAGGGTTAGGTTTAGGATAAGGGTTAGGGTTATAGTTAGAGCTAGGGCTAGGGCTAGGGCTAGGGCTAGGGTTAGGGTTAGGGCTATGGCTAGGGCTAGGGTTAGGGATAAGCTTAGGCTTAGGGTAGGTTTAGGGTTAGAGTTAGGGCTAGGGCTAGGGGTAGGTTTAGGGTAAGGGTTAGGATTAGGGCTAGGGTTAGGGTTAGGGCTAGGGTTAGGGTTAAGTTAAGGATTAGGGTTAGGTCTAGGGCTAGGACAAGGGCTAGGGCTAGGGCTAGGGTTAGGGCTAGGGCTAGGGTTAGGTTTAGGGCTAGGATTAGGGCTAGGGCTAGGGTTAGGGTTAGGGCTCGGGCTAGGGCTAGGGCTAGGGTTAGAATTCTGGTTAGGGTTAGGGTAAGGGCTAGGGCTAGAGTTAGTGTTAGGGTTAGGGTTAGTGCTAGGGTTAGGGTTAGGGTTAGGGCTACGGCTAGGGCTAGGGCTAGGGTTAGAATTCTGGTTAGGGTTAGGGTTAGGGCTAGGGTTAGAGTTAGTGTTAGGGTAAGGGTTAGTACTAGGGTTAGGGTTAGGGTTAGGGCTACGGCTAGGGGTAGGACTAGGGATAGGGCTAGTGCTAGGGCTAGGGTTAGGTTTAGGCTTAGGACTAGGGTTACGGTTAGGGATAGTGTTAGGGCTAGGCCTAGGCCTAGGTCTAGGGCTAGAACTCTGGTTAGGATTATGGTTAGGGTTAGTGTTAGGGCTAGGGCTAGGTCTAGGGCTAGGGTTAGGGTTAGGGTTAGGGTTAGGGCTAGGGCTAAAGTTATGGTTAGGGTTAGTGTTAGGGCTAGGGCTCGGGTTAGGGTTAGGGCTAGGGTTAGGTTAAGAGATAGGGTTAGGGTTAGGGCTAGGGCTAGAGTTAGGGTTAGGGTTTGGGATAGGGCTAGGGCTAGGTCTAGGGTTAGGGCTAGAGCTAGGGCAAGGGCTAGGTCTAGGGCTAGGGTTAGGTTTAGGGTTAGGGCTAGGACTAGGGTTAGGGTTAGGGTTAGGGTTAGGGCTAGGGCTAGGGCTAGAGATAGGGTTAGTGTTAGGGCTAGGGCTAGGTCCAGAGCTAGGGCTAGGGCTAGGTTTAGGGTTAGGGTTAGGGCTAGGGCTATGGTTAGGGTTAGGGTTAGGGCTAGGGCTATGGCTAGGGTAAGGGCTAGGTTTAGGGTTAGGGTTAGGGTTACGGTTATGGCTAGGGCTAGGGCGAGGGCTAGGGGTAGGGTAAGGGTTAGGGTTAGGGTTAGGGTTAGGGCAAGGGTTAGGGTTAGGGTTAGGTTTAGGGTCAGGGCTCGGGATAGAGCTAGGGCTAGGGCTAGGGCTAGGGTTAGGATTAGGGTTAGGGCTATGGCTAGGTCTAGGGTTAGGGTTAGGTTTAGGGTTAGGGCTAGGGCTAGGACTAGGGCTTCGGTTAGGGTTAGGGCTAGGGTTAGGGTTAGAGATAAGGTTAGGTTTAGGGTTAGGGCTAGGCCTAGGGTTAGGGTTAGGGTTAGGGTTAGGGCTAGGGCTAGGCCTAGGGCTACGGTTAGGGTTAGGGCTAGGGATAGGGCCAGGGCTAGGGCTAGGGCTAGGGTTAGGGTAGGGTTAGGGCTAGGGCTTTGGTTAGGTTTAGGGTTAGGGTTAGGGTTAGGGCTCGGGCTAGGGCTTGGGCTAGGGATAGGGCTAGGGTTAGGGTTAGGGCTAGGGCTAGGGCTAGGGCTAGGGCTAGGCCTAGCGCTAGGGCTAGGTCTAGCGCTAGGGTAGGGTTAGGATTAGGGTTAGGGATAGGGCTAGGGTTAGTGCTAGGTTTAGGTTTAGGGTTAGGGCTAGGGATATGGATAGGGCTAGGGCTACGGCTAGGGCTATGGCTAGGGATAGGATTAGGGTTAGGGTTAGGGTTAGGGTTAGGGCTAGGGTTAGGGTTAGGGTTAGTGTTAGGGCTAGAGCTAGGTCTAGGGCTAGGGTTAGGGTTAGGGCTAGGGTTAGGTTTAGAGATAGGGTTAGGGTTAGGGTTAGGGCTAGGGCTAGGGTTAGGGCTAGGGTTATTTTTACGGTTAGGGCTAGGGCTAGGGCTAGGGCTAGGGCTAGGGCTAGGGTTAGGTTTAGTGTTAGGGTTAGGGTTAGGGCTAGGGCTAGGGTTAAGTTTAGGGTTAGGGCTAGGGCTAGGGCTAGGGCTACGATTAGTGTTAGCGTTTGGGTTAGGTTTAGGCTTAGGGTTAGGGCCAGGGCTAGGGTTAGGGTTATGGTTAAGGTTAGGGTTAGGGCTAGGGCTAGGGCTAGGGCTAAGGTTAGGGTTAGGGCTAGGCTTATGGTTAGGGTTAGGGTTAGGGTTAGGGCTAGGGCTAGGGTTAGGGTTAGGGTAAGGGCTAGGGCTAGGGTTAGGGTTAAGGTTAGGGTTAGGGCTAGGGCTAGGGCTAGGGCTAGGGTTAGGGTTTGGGCTAGGGTTTGGTTTAGTGTTAGGGTAGGTTTAGGGTTAGGGCTAGGGCTAGGGCTAGGGCTAGTGTAGTGTTAGGGCTAGGGTTAGGATTAGGGTTAGGGTTAGTGCTAGGGCTAGTGTTAGGGCTAGGGTTAGGGTTAGGGCTAGGGCTAGGGCTAGGTTACGGTTAAGGTAGGGTTATGGTTACGGTTAGGGCTAGAACTAGGGGTAGGATTAGGGTTAGGGTTAGGGTTATGGTTAAGGCTAGGGTTATGGTTAGGGTTAGGTCTAGGGCTGGGCTAAGCTAGTGTTAGAGTTACGGTTAGGTTTAGGTTACGGTTAAGGTAGGGTTAGGGTTACGGTTAGGGCTAGGGCTAGTGCTAGGGGTAGGGGTAGGGTTAGGGTTAGAGTAAGGGATAGGGCTAGGGCTAGGGTTTGGTTTAGGGATAGGGCTAGGGTTAGGGCTAGGGCTAGGGCTAGGGCTAGGGTTAGGGTTAGGGTTAGGTCTAGGGCTAGGGCTAGCGGTAGGGCTAGGGCTAGGGCTTGGGATAGGGCTAGGGTTAGGATTAGGGTTAGGGATAGGGCCAGGGTTAGGGCTAGGGTTAGGTTTAGGGTTAGGGCTAGGGATAAGGCTAGGGCTAGGGCTAGGGTTAGGGTTAGGGTTATTCTTAGGGCTAGGGCTAGGGTTAGGTTTAGGGGTAGGGTTAGGGCTAGAGCTAGGGCTAGGGCTAGGGCTAGGGCTAGGGTTAGGGTTATGGTTAGGGTTAGGGTTAGGGATAAGGCTAGGGCTGGCGAGGGTCTAGGGCTAGGGATAGGGCTAGGTTACGGTTAAGGTAGGGTTAGGGTTACGGTTAGGGCTAGGGCTAGGACTAGGGTTAGGGTTTGCGTTAGTGTTACAGTTAGGGTTAGGGCTAGGGTTAGGGTTAGGATTAGGGTTAGGGTTAGGTCTAGGGCTAGGGCTGGGGCTAGGGCTAGGGCTATGGTTAGGGTTAGGGCTAGGGTTATGGTTAGGGTTAGGTCTAGGTCTAGGGCTATGGCTCGGGTTAGGGTTAGGGTTATGGTTAGGGCTATGGCTAGGGTTAGGGTTATTGTTAGGGTTAGGGCTAGGGCTAGGGCTAGGCTTAAGGTTAAGCTTAGGGTTAGGGTTAGGGTTAGGGTTAGGTTTAGGGCTAGGGCTCGGGGTAGGGTTAGGGTTAGGGTTAGTGTTAGGGTTAGAGCTAGGGTTAGGGTTAGGGTTAGGGCTACGGCTAGGGTTATGGGTAGGGTTAGGGTTATGGCTAGGATTAGGGCTAGGGCTAGGGTTAGGGCTAGGGCTAGGGCTAAGGCTAGGGCTAGGGTTAGGGTTATGGTTAGGGTTAGGGCTAGGCCTAGGGTTATGGCAAGGATTAGGGTTAGGGATAGCGCTAGGGCTAGGGCTGGGGCTAGGGCTAGGGTTAGGGTTAGGGCTAGGGCTAGTGCTAGGGTTAGGGTTATGGTTAGGGCTAGGGCTAGGGCTAGTGCTAGGGTTAGGGTTAGGTTTAGGGATAGGGCTAGGGTTAGGGCTAGGGCTAGGGCTAGGGTTAGGGTTAGGGTTAGGACTAGGGCTAGGGCTGGCGCTAGGGCTAGGGCTAGGATTGTGGCTAGGGCTAGGGTTAGGATTATGGGTTAGGGATATGGCTAGGGATAGGGCTAGTGTTAGGTTTAGGGTTAGGGCTAGGGCTAGGGCTAGGGTTAGGGTTAGGGTTAAGGTTACAGTTAGGGATAAGGCTAGGGCTGGCACAAGGGCTAGGGTTAGGGCTAGGGCTTGGGTTAGGGTTAGGGTTAGGGTTAGTGCTAAGGCTAGGGCTAGGGCTAGGGCTAGGGCTAGGCCTAGGTTTAGGGTTAGGGTTAGGGTTACGTCTAGGGCTAGGGCTAGTGCTAGGGTTAGGGTTAGGGCTAGGGCTATGGCCAGGGCTAGGGCTAGGGCTAGGGCTAGGGCTAGGGTTATGGTTAGTGCTAGGGCTATGGTTAGGGTTAGGGTTAGGGTTAGGCCTCGGTCTAGGGCTAGGGTTAGGGCTAGGTTTAGGGTTAAGGTTAGGGTTAGGGTTAGGGCTAGGGCTAGGGCTAGGGGTAGGGCGAAAGTTTGGGTTAGGGCTAGGGCTAGGGCTAGGTTACGGTTAAGGTAGGGTTCGGGTTATGGTTAGGGCTAGGGCTTGGGCTGGGGCTAGGGCTAGGTGTAGGGTTAGGGTTAGGGTTAGGGTTAGAGTTAGGGTTAGGGCTAGGGTTAGGGTTAGGGTTAGGGTTAGTGTTAGGGTTAGGGCGAGGGCTAGACTGGGGCTAAGGCTAGGTCTATGGTTAGTGTTAGGGTTAGGGTTAGGGCTAGGGCTAGGGCTAGGTTACGGTTAAGGTAGGGTTATGGTTACGGTTAGGGCTAGAACTAGGGGTAGGATTAGGGTTAGGGTTAGGGTTATGGTTAAGGCTAGGGTTAGGGTTAGGGTTAGGTCTAGGGCTGGGCTAAGCTAGTGTTAGAGTTACGGTTAGGTTTAGGTTACGGTTAAGGTAGGGTTAGGGTTACGGTTAGGGCTAGGGCTAGTGCTAGGGGTAGGGGTAGGGTTAGGGTTAGAGTAAGGGATAGGGCTAGGGCTAGGGTTTGGTTTAGGGATAGGGCTAGGGTTAGGGCTAGGGCTAGGGCTAGGGCTAGGGTTAGGGTTAGGGTTAGGTCTAGGGCTAGGGCTAGCGCTAGGGCTAGGGCTAGGGCTTGGGATAGGGCTAGGGTTAGGATTAGGGTTAGGGATAGGGCCAGGGTTAGGGCTAGGGTTAGGTTTAGGGTTAGGGCTAGGGATAAGGCTAGGGCTAGGGCTAGGGTTAGGGTTAGGGTTAGGGTTAGGGTTATTCTTAGGGCTAGGGCTAGGGTTAGGTTTAGGGGTAGGGTTAAGGCTAGAGCTAGGGCTAGGGCTAGGGCTAGGGCTAGGGTTAGGGTTATGGTTAGGGTTAGGGTTAGGGATAAGGCTAGGGCTGGCGAGGGTCTAGGGCTAGGGATAGGGCTAGGTTACGGTTAAGGTAGGGTTAGGGTTACGGTTAGGGCTAGGGCTAGGACTAGGGTTAGGGTTTGCGTTAGTGTTACAGTTAGGGTTAGGGCTAGGGTTAGGGTTAGGATTAGGGTTAGGGTTAGGTCTAGGGCTAGGGCTGGGGCTAGGGCTAGGGCTATGGTTAGGGTTAGGGCTAGGGTTATGGTTAGGGTTAGGTCTAGGTCTAGGGCTATGGCTCGTGTTAGGGTTAGGGTTATGGTTAGGGCTATGGCTAGGGTTAGGGTTATTGTTAGGGTTAGGGCTAGGGCTAGGGCTAGGCTTAAGGTTAAGCTTAGGGTTAGGGTTAGGGTTAGGGTTAGGTTTAGGGCTAGGGCTCGGGGTAGGGTTAGGGTTAGGGTTAGTGTTAGGGTTAGAGCTAGGGTTAGGGTTAGGGTTAGGGCTACGGCTAGGGTTATGGGTAGGGTTAGGGTTATGGCTAGGATTAGGGCTAGGGCTAGGGTTAGGGCTAGGGCTAGGGCTAAGGCTAGGGCTAGGGTTAGGGTTATGGTTAGGGTTAGGGCTAGGCCTAGCTTTATGGCAAGTATTAGGGTTAGGGATAGCGCTAGGGCTAGGGATGGGGCTAGGGCTAGGGTTAGGGTTAGGGCTAGGGCTAGTGCTAGGGTTAGGGTTATGGTTAGGGCTAGGGCTAGGGCTAGTGCTAGGGTTAGGGTTAGGTTTAGGGATAGGGCTAGGGTTAGGGCTAGGGCTAGGGCTAGGGTTAGGGTTAGGGTTAGGGCTAGGGCTAGGGCTGGCGCTAGGGCTAGGGCTAGGATTGTGGCTAGGGCTAGGGTTAGGATTATGGGTTAGGGATATGGCTAGGGATAGGGCTAGGGTTAGGTTTAGGGTTAGGGCTAGGGCTAGGGCTAGGGTTAGGGTTAGGGTTAAGGTTACAGTTAGGGATAAGGCTAGGGCTGGCACAAGGGCTAGGGTTAGGGCTAGGGCTTGGGTTAGGGTTAGGGTTAGGGTTAGTGCTAAGGCTAGGGCTAGGGCTAGGGCTAGGGCTAGGCCTAGGTTTAGGGTTAGGGTTAGGGTTACGTCTAGGG
>OX463233.1:108212564-108225064 GCA_949820135.1 Sylvilagus floridanus | reverse complement strand
GCTAGGGTTAGGGTTATGGTTAGGGCTAGGGCTAGGGCTAGGGTTAGGGTTAGGGTTAGGGTTAGGGTTAGGTCTAGGGCTAGGACTAGGGCTTGGGTTAGGGTTAGGGCTAGGGTTAGGGTTAGAGATAGGGTTAGGGTTAGGGTTAGGGCTAGGGCTAGGGTTAGGTTTAGGGTTAGGGTTGGGCCTAGGGCTAGGGCTAGGACTAGGGTTAGGGTTAGGGCTAGGGCTAGGGCCAGGGCTAGGGCTAGGGCTAGGGCTAGGGTTAGGGTTAGGGCTAGGGCTATGGTTAGGGTTAGGGTTAGGGTTAGGGCTCGGGCTAGGGCTAGGGTTAGGGCTATGTTTAGGGTTAGAGTTAGGGTTAGGGTTAGGGCTAGGGCTAGGGCTAGGGCTAGGGCTAAAGTTTGGGTTAGGGCTAGGGCTAGGGCTAGGTTACGGTTAAGGTAGGGTTAGGGTTACGGTTAGGGCTAGGGCTAGGGCTGGGGCTAGGGCTAGGTGTTGGGTTAGGGTTAGGGTTAGGGATAGGGTTAGGGTTAGGGCTAGGGTTAGGGTTATGGTTAGTGTTAGGGTTAGGGTTAGGGTTAGGGCTAGGGTAGACTGCGGCTAAGGGTAGGTCTAGGGTTAGTGTTAGGGTTAGGGTTAGGGTTAGGGCTAGTTCTAGGGCTAGGGCTAGGGCTCGGGTTAGTGTTAGGGTTAGGTTTATGGTTAGAGCTAGGGCTAGGGCTAGGGCTACGGCTAGGGCTAGGGTTAGGGTTAGCGTTAGGGTTAGGGTTAGGTGTAGGTCTTGGGCTAGGGCTAGGGCCTGGGTTTGGGTTAGGGCTAGGGCTAGGGGTAGGTTACGGTTAAGTTTGGTTAGGGTTAGGGTTAGGGCTAGGGCTAGATCTAGGGGTAGGGTTAGGGTTATGGTTAGGGTTAGGGTTAGGGATAGGGTTATTGTTAGGGTTAGGATTAGGGCTAGGGCTAGGGCTGGGGCTAGGGCTAGGTCTAGAGTTAGGGTTAGGGTTAGGGTTAGGGTTAGGGCTAGGGCTAGGGCTAGGGCTAGGGCTAGGGCTCGGGTTAGGGTTAGGGTTAGGATTAGGGCTAGTGCTAGGGTTAGGGTTAGGGTTACGGATAGAGCTAGGGCTAGGGCTAGAGTTAGGATTAGGGCTAGGGCTAGGGCTAGGGTTAGGGTTAGGCGTAGGGCTAGGGCTAGGGTTAGGGCTATGGCTAGGGCTAGGTCTAGGGCTAGGGTTAGGGTTAGGGTTAGGGTTAGGGCTAGGGCTAGGGCTGGCGCTAGATCTAGGTCTAGGGCTAGGGCTAGGGCTAGGGATAGGATTAGGGTTAGGGATAGGGCTAGGGTTAGTGCTAGGGTTAGGTTTAGGGTTAGGGCTAGGGCTAGGGCTAGGGCTAGGGCTAGGGCTAGGGTTAGGGTTAGGGCTAGGGCTAGTGCTAGGGTTAGGGGTAGGGGTAAGGCTAGGGCTAGGTCTAGGGCTAGGGCTAGGGTTAGGATTAGGGTTAGGGATAGGGCTAGGGTTAGTGCTAGGGTTAGGTTTAGGGTTAGGGCTAGGGATAGGGCTAGGGCTAGGTCTAGGGCTAGAGCTAGGGCCAGGGCTAGGGTTAGGGTTAGGGTTAGGGTTAGGGTTAGTGTTAGGGCTAGGGCTAGGTTAGGGTTAGGATTAGGGTTAGGGCTAGGGCTAGGGCTAGGGGTAGGGTTAGGGTTAGGTTTTGGGTTAGGGCTAGGGCTAGGGCTAGGGCTAGGGCTAGGGTTAGGGTTATGGTTAGGGCTAGGGATAGGGCTAGGGTTAGGGTTAGGGTTAGGGTTAGGTCTAGGGCTAGGACTAGGGCTTGGGTTAGGGTTAGGGCTAGGGTTAGGGTTAGAGATAGGGTTAGGGTTAGGGTTAGGGCTAGGCCTAGGGTTAGGGTTAGGGTTAGGGTTAGGGCTAGGGCTAGGGCTAGGAATAGGGTTAGGGTTAGGGCTTGGGCTAGGGCCAGGGCTAGGGCTAGGGCTAGGGCTAGGGTTAATTTTAGGGCTAGGGCTATGGTTAGGGTTAGGGTTAGGGTTAGGGCTAGGCCTAGGGTTAGGGTTAGGATTAGGGTTAGGGCTAGGGCTAGGGCTAGGGTTAGGGTTAGGTTTAGGTTTAGGGTTAGTGCTAGGGATAGGGCTAGGGCTAGGGTTAGGGTTAGGGCTAGGTTCAGGGTTAGAGATAGGGTTAGGGTTAGGGTTAGGGCTAGGGCTAGGGTTAGGGTTAGGGTTAGGGTTAGGGCTAGGGCTAGGGCTAGGGCTAGGGTTAGGGTTAGGGCTAGGGCTAGGGCCAGGGCTAGGCCTAGGGCTAAGGTTAGGGTTAGGTTTAGGGCTAGGGCTATGGTTAGGGTTAGGGTTAGGGTTAGGACTAGGGCTAGGGCTAGGGTTAGGGCTAGGTTTAGGGTTAGGGTTAGGGTTAGGGTTTGGGTTAGGGTTAGGGTTAGGGCAAGGGCTAGGGCTAGGGCTAGAGCTAGTGTTTGGGTTAGGGCTAGGGCTAGGGCCAGGTTACGGTTAAGGTAGGGTTAGGGTTACGGTTAGGGCTAGGGCTAGGGCTAGGGCTAGGGGTAGGGTTAGGGTTAGGGTTAGGGTTAGGGCTAGGGTTAGGGTTAGGGTTAGGGTTAGGGTTATGGTTAGAGCTAGGTCTATCGCTAGGGCTAGGGCTAGGGTTAGGGTTAGGGCTAGGGCTAGGGCTAGGGTTAGGGTTAAGCTTAGGGTTAGGGTTAGGGTTAGGGCTAGGACTAGGGGTAGGTTTATGTTTAGGATTAGGGTTTGGGCTAGGGCTAGGCATAGGGCTAGGGCTAGGACTCAGGTTAGGGTTAGGGTTGGGGTTAGTGTTAGGGCAAGGCTAGGGTTTGGGTTAGGGCTAGTGTCAGGGTTAGGGTGAGGGTTGGGGTTAGGGTTAGGGCTAGGGCTGGGGTTAGGGTAAGTGTTAGGGTTAGGGTTAGGGTTAGGGTTAGGGCTAGGGCTAGGGTTAGGGCTGGCGCTAGGGCTAGGGCTAGGGCTAGGGCTAGGGTTAGGATTAGTGTTAGGGATAGGGCTAGGTTTAGGGCTAGGGTTAGGTTTACGGTTATGGCTAGGGATAGGGCTAGGTGTAGGGCTAGGGCTAGGTTTAGGGTTAGGGTTAGGGTTAGGGCTAGGCCTAGGGTAGGTTTAGGGTTAGGTTTAGGGCTAGGGCTAGAGCTAGGGTTAGGCAAAGGGTTAGGATTAGGGATAAGGCTAGGGCTGGAGAAAGGGCTAGGGCTAGGGATAGGGATAGGATAAGGTTTAGTGATAGGGCTAGTGTTAGGGCTAGGATTAGGGTTAGTGTTACGGTTAGGGCTAATGCTAGGGCTAGGCCTAGGGCTAGGGTTAGGGTTAGGGCTAGGGCTAGGGCTAGGGTTAGGGCTAGGGCTAGGGATAGGGCTAGGGTTAGGATTAGGGTTAGGGATAGGGCCAGGGTTAGTGCTAGGGTTAGGTTTAGGGTTAGGGCTAGGGATAGGGCTAGGGCTAGGGCTAGGGTTACGGTTAGGGTTAGGGTTATTGTTAGGGCTAGGGCTAGGGTTAGGTTTAGGGTTTGGGTAAGGGCTAGAGCTAGGGCTAGGGCTAGGTCTAGAGCTAAAGTTAGGGTTAGGGTTAGGGATAAGGCTAGGGCTGGCGCAAGTTCTAGGGCTAGGTATAGGGCTAAGTTACGGTTAAGGTAGGGTTAGGGTTACGGTTACGGCTAGGGCTAGGATTAGGGGTAGGGTTAGGGTTAGTGTTAGTGTTAGGGTTAGGGCTAGGGTTAGAATTAATGTTAGGGATAAGGCTAGGTATAGGGCTAGGGTTAGGTTTATGGTTAGGGCTAGGGATAGGGCTAGGGGTAGGGGTAGTGCTAGGGTTAGGGTTAGGGTTAGGGTTAGGGCTAGGGCTAGGGTTAGGTTTAGGGTTAGGTTTAGGGATAGAGCTAGGGCTAGGCCTAGGGCTAGGGTTAGGCATAGGGTTAGGGTTAGGGATAAGGCTAGGGCTGGCGCAAGGGCTAGGGCTAGGGCTAGGGCTAGGGCTAGGGTTAGGATTAGGGTTAGGGATAGTGCTAGGGTTAGGGCTAGGATTAGGGTTATTGTTACGGTTAGGGCTAGGGCTAGGGCTAGGCCTAGGGCTAGTGTTAGTGTTAGGGTTTGGGTTAGGGTTTGGGTTAGGGTTAGGGCTAGGGCTAGGGTTAGGGTTAGGGTTAAGATTAGGGTTAGGGCTAGGGGTAGGGCTAGGGCTAGCGTTAGGGTTAGGGCTAGGGTTAGGGTTAGGGTTAGGGTTAGGGCTAGGGCTAGGATTAGGGTTAGGGTTAGGGCTAGGGCTAGGGTTATGGTTAGGTTAAGGTTAGGTTTAGGGCTAGGGCTAGGGCTAGGGCTAGTGTTAGGGTTAGGGCTAGGCTTAGGGTTAGGGTTTGGGTTAGGGTTAGGGCTAGGGCTAGGGTTAGGGTTAGGGTTAGGGTTAGGTCAAGGGCTAGGGTTAGGGTTAGGGTTATGGTTAGGTATAGGGCTAGGGCTAGTGCTAGGGCCTGGGCTAGGGTTAGGGTTAGGGTTAGGTTAGCGTTAGTGTTAGGTCTAGGTCTAGGGTTAGGGTTAGGGTTAGGGTTAGGGCTAGGGCTAGGGTTAGGTTTAGGGCTAGGGCTCGGGCTAGGGTTTGGTTTAGTGTTAGGGTTAGGTTTAGGGTTAGGGCTAGGGCTAGGTCTAGGGCTAGGTTTAGGGTTAGGGCTAGGGTTAGGGTTCGGGTTAGGGTTAGTGCTAGGGCTAAGGTTAGGGCTAGGGTTTGGGTTAGGGCTAGGGCTAGGGCTAGGTTACGGTTAAGGTAGGGTATGGTTATGGTTCTGGCTAGGGCTAGGGGTAGGATTAGGGTTAGGGTTAGGGTTAGGGTTAAGGCTAGGGTTAGGGTTAGGTCTAGGGCTAGGGATAAGCTAGGGTTAGAGTTACGGTTAGGTTTAGGTTACGGTTAAGGTAGGGTTAGGGTTACGGTTAGGGCTAGGGCTAGTGCTAGGGGTAGGGGTAGGGTTAGGGTTAGAGTAAGGGATAGGGCTAGGGCTAGGGTTAGGTTTAGGGATAGTGCTAGGGTTAGGGCTAGGGCTAGGGCTAGGGTTAGGGTTAGGTTTAGGGTTAGGTTTAGGGCTAGGGCTGGCGCTAGGGCTAGGGCTATGGCTAGGGATAGGGCTAGGGTTAGGATTAGGGTTAGGGATAGGGCCAGGGTTAGGGCTAGGGTTAGGTTTAGAGTTAGGGCTAGGGTTAGTGCTAGGGCTAGGGCTAGGTTTATTGTTAGGGTTAGGGTTATTCTTAAGGCTAGGGCTAGGGTTAGGTTTAGGGGTAGGGTTAGGGCTAGAGCTAGGGCTAGGGCTAGGGCTAGGGCTAGGGTTAGGGTTAGGGTTGGGGTTAGGGATAAGGCTAGGGCTGGCGCAAGGTCTTGGGCTAGGGATAGGGCTAGGCTACGGTTAAGGTAGGGTTAGGGTTACGGTTAGGGCTAGGGCTAGGACTAGGGTTAGGGTTAGGGTTAGTGTTACCGTTAGGGTTAGGGATAGGGTTAGGGTTAGGATTAGGGTTAGGGTTAGTTCTAGGGCTAGGGCTGGGGCTTCGGCTAGGGCTATGGTTAGGGTTAGGACTAGGGTTAAGGTTAGGGTTAGGGCTAGGGCTAGGTCTAGTGCTAGGGCTCGGGTTAGGGTTAGGGTTATGGTTATGGTTAGGGCTAGGGCTAGGGTTAGGGTTAGGTTTAGGGTTATGGTTAGAGTTAGGGCTAGGGCTAGGGCTAGGGCTATGGTTAGGGTTAGGGCTAGGGCTAGGGCTAGGCTTAAGGTTAAGCTTAGGGTTAGGGTTAGGGTTAGGGTTAGGTTTAGGGCTAGGGCTCGGGGTAGGGTTAGGGCTAGGCTTATGGTTAGGGTTAGGGTTAGGGTTAGGGCTAGGGCTAGGGTTAGGGTTAGGGTTAGTTTTAGTGCTAGTGCTAGGGTTAGGGTTAGGGTTAAGGTTAGGGTTAGGGCTAGGGCTAGGGCTAGGGCTAGGGTTAGGGTTAGGGCTAGGCTTAGGGTTAGGGTTAGGGTTAGGGTTAGGTCTAGGGCTAGGATTAGGGTTAGGGTTAGGGTTAGGGCTAGGGCTAGGGTTAGGGTTAGGGCTAGGGCTACGACTAGGATTTGGTTTAGTGTTAGGGTTAGATTTAGGGTTAGGGCTAGGGCTAGGGCTAGGGCTAGGGTTAGGGTTAGGGCTAGGGTTAGGGCTAGGGCTAGGCCTAGGGCTAGGGTTAGGGTTAGGGCTAGGCTTAGGGCTAGGATTAGGGTTAGGGTTAGGGCTAGGGCTAGGGTTAGGGTTAGGGTTAGGGTTAGTGCTAGGGCTAGGGTTAGGGCTAGGGTTAGGGTTAGGGCTAGGGCTAGGTCTAGGTTACGGTTAAGGTAGGGTTATGGTTACGGTTAGGGCTAGGGCTAGGGGTAGGATTAGGGTTAGGGTTAGGGTTAGGTTAAGGCTAGGGTTAGGGTTAGGGTTAGGTCTAGGGCTAGGGCTAAGCTAGGGTTAGGGTTAGGTTAGGGTTAGGTTACGGTTAAGGTAGGGTTAGAGTTACGGTTAGGGCTAGGGCTAGTGCTAGGGGTAGGGGTAGGGTTAGGGTTAGAGTAAGGGATAGGGCTAGGGCTAGGGTTAGGTTTAGGGATAGTGCTAGGGTTAGGGCTAGGGCTAGTGCTAGGGCTAGTGTTAGGTTTAGGGCTAGGACTAGCGTTAGGGTTAGGGTTAAGTTTAGGGTTAGGGTTAGGGCTAGGGCTCGGGTTAGGGTTAGGGTTATGGTTAGGGCCAGGGCTAGGGCTAGGGCTAGGGTTAGGGTTAGGTTTTGGGATAGGGCTAGGGTTAGGGCTATGGCTACGGCTAGGGTTAGTGTTAGGGTTAGGGCTAGGGCTAGGGCTGGCGCTAGGGCTAGGGCTAGGGATGGGGCTAGGGCTAGGGTTAGGATTATGGGTTAGGGATATGGCTAGGGATAGGGCTAGGGTTAGGTTTAGGGTTAGGGCTAGGGCTAGGGCTAGGGTTAGTGTTAGGGTTAGGGTTACGGTTAGGGATAAGGCTAGGGCTGGCACAAGGGCTACTTTTAGGGCTAGGGCTTGGGCTAGGATTAGGGTTAGGTTTAGTGCTAAGGCTAGTTATAGGGCTAGAGCTAGGGCTAGGGTTAGGGTTAGGGTTAGGGTTAGGTCTAGGGCTAGGGCTGGCGCTAGGGCTAGGGCTAGGGCTAGGGATAGGGCTAGGGTTAGGATTAGGGTTAGGGATAGGGCTAGGATTAGGGCTAGGGCTAGGGCTAGGTTTAGGTTTAGGGTTAGGGTTAGGTCTAGGGCTAGGGCTGGCGCTTGGGCTAGGGCTAGGGCTAGGGATAGGGCTATGGTTAGGATTAGGGTTATGGATAAGGCCAGGGATAGGGCTAGGGCTAGGGCTAGGGTTAGGGTTAGGGTTATTCTTAGGGCTAGGGCTAGGGTTAGGTTTAGGGTTAGGGTTAGGGCTAGAGCTAGGGCTAGGGCTAGGGCTAGGGCTAGGGTTAGGGTTAGGGTTAGTGTTATGGTTAGGGTTTGGGCTAGGGCTAGGGCTAGGGCTAGGGTTAGGGTTAGGGCTAGGGCTAGGGCTAGGGCTAGGGTTAGGTTTAGTGTTAGGGCTAGGGCTAGGGTTAGGATTAGGGTTAGGGATAGGTCTAGGGTTAGGGCTAGGGTTAGGGTTAGGGTTAGGATTATGGTTAGGGCTAGGGTTAGGGTTAGGTTTAGGGATAGGTCTAGGGTTAGGGCTAGGGTTAGGGTTAGGGTTAGGGTTATGGTTAGGGTTAGGGCTAGGGCTAGGGTTATGGCTAGGATTAGGGTTAGGGTTAGGGCTAGGGCTAGGGCTGGGGCTAGGGCTAGGACTAGAGCTAGGGTTAGGTTTAGGGCTAGGTCTAAGGCTAGGGTTAGGCTTAAGGTTATGGTTAGGGTTAGAGCTAGGGCTCGGGTTAGGGTTAGGGTTATGGTTAAGGCTAGGGCTAGGGCTAGGGCTAGGTCTAGGGTAAGGGTTATGTTTAGGGATAGGGCTAGGTTTAGGGCTAGGGCTAGGGCTAGGGCTAGGGTTAGGATTAAGGTAATGGTTACCGTTAGGGATAAGGCTAGGGCTGCAACAAGGGGAGGGCTAGGGCTAGGGCTAGGGCAAAGGTTAGAGTTAGGGTTAGGGATAGAGCTAGGGCTAGGCCTAGGGATAGGGTTAGGGCTAGGGTTAGGGTTAGGGTTAGGGTTAGGGCTAGGGCTAGGTTAAGGTTAAGGTAGGGTTAGGGTTACGGTTAGGGCTAGGGCTAGGGCTAGGTGCAGGGTTAGGGTTAGGGTTAGGGTTAGGGCTAGGGTTAGGGTTAGGGTTAGGATTATGGTTAGGGCTAGGGTTAGGGTTAGGGTTAGGGATAGGACTAGGGTTAGGGCTAGGGTTAGGGTTACGGTTAGGGTTATGGTTAGGGTTTGGGCTAGGGCTAGGTTTATGGCTAGGATTAGGGTTAGGGTTAGCGCTAGGGCTAGGGCTGAGGCTAGGGCTAGGGCTAGAGCTAGGGCTAGTGCTAGGGTCAGGGTTAGGGTTAGGGTTAGGGTTAGAGCTAGGGCTCGGGTTAGGGTTAGGGTTATGGTTAAGGCTAGGGCTAGGGCTAGGTCTAGGGTTAGGGTTATGTTTAGGGATAGGGCTAGGTTTAGGGCTAGGGCTAGGGTTAGGGTTAGGGTTAGGGTTAGGGTTAGGGCTAGGGCTAGGGTTAGGGTTAGGTTTAGAGATAGGGCAAGGGATAGGGCTAGGGTTAGGTTTAGGGTTAGGGCTAGGGCTAGGGCTATGTTTAGTGTTAGGGTTAAGGTTACAGTTAGGGATAAGGCTAGGGCTGGCACAATGGCTAGGGTTAGGGTTAGGGCTAGGGCTTGGGCTAGGGTTAGGGTTATGGTTAGTGCTAAGGCTAGGGCTAGGTCTAGGGCTAGGGCTAGGGCTAGGGTTAGGGTTAGGGTTAGGGTTAGGGCTAGTGCTAGGGTTAGGGTTAGGGTTAGGGCTAGGGCTAGGGTTAGGATTATGGTAAGGGATAGGGCTAGGGTTAGGGCTAGGGTTAGTTTTACGGTTAGGGCTAGGGCTAGGGCTACGGTTAGGTTTAGTGTTAGGGTTAGGGTTAGGGTTAGGGCTAGGGCTAGGGTTAGGTTTAGGGTTAGGGCTAGGGCTAGGGGTAGGGCTAGGATTAGTGTTAGGGTTTGGGTTAGGGTTTGGCTTAGTGTTAGGGCTAGGGCTAGTGTTAGGGTTAGGGTTAAGGTTAGGGTTAGGGCTAGGGCTAGGGCTAGGGCTAGGGTTAGGGTTAGGGCTAGGCTTATGGTTAGGGTTAGGGTTAGTGTTAGGGCTAGCGCTAGGGTTAGGGTTAGGGTTAGGGCTAGGGCTAGGGTTAGGGTTAGGGTTAAGGTTAGGGTTAGGGCTAGGGCTAGGGCTAGGGCTAGGGCTAGGGTTAGGGTTAGGGCTAGGCTTAGGGTTAGGTTTAGGGTTAGGATTAGGGTTAGGGCTAGGACTAGGGTTATGGTTAGGGTTAGGTCTAGGGCTAGGGTTAGGGTTAGGTTTAGGGTTAGGGCTAGGGCTAGTGTTATGGTTAGGGCTAGGGCTAGGGCTAGGGTTTGGTTTAGTGTTAGGGTTAGGTTTAGGGTTAGGGCTAGGGCTAGGGCTAGGGCTAGGGTTAGGTTTAGGGCTAGGGTTAGGGTTAGGGTTAGGGTTAGTGCTAGGGCTAGTGTTAGGGCTAGGGTTAGGGTTAGGGCTAGGGCTAGGGCTAGGTTACGGTTAAGGTAGGGTTATGGTTACGGTTTGGGCTAGGGCTAGGGTTAGGAATAGGGTTAGGGTTAGGGTTAAGGCTAGGGTTAGGGTTAGGGTTAGTTCTAGGGCTAGGGCTAAGCTAGGGTTAGAGTTACGGTTTGGGTTAGGTTACGGTTAAGGTAGGGTTAGAGTTACGGTTAGGGCTAGGGCTAGTGCTAGGGGTAGGGGTAGAGTTAGGGTTAGAGTAAGGGATAGGGCTAGGGCTAGGGTTAGGTGTAGGGATAGTGCTAGGGTTAGGGCTAGGGCTAGGGCTAGGGCTAGGGCTAGTGTTAAGTTTAGGGCTAGGACTAGCGCTAGGGTTAGGGTTAAGTTTAGGGTTAGGGTTAGGGCTAGGGCTCGGGTTAGGGTTAGGGTTATGGTTAGGGCTAGGGCTAGGGCTAGGGCTAGGGTTAGGGTTAGGTTTAGGGATAGGGCTAGGGTTAGGGCTAGGGCTACGGCTAGGGTTAGTGTTAGGGTTAGGGCTAGGGCTAGGGCTGGCGCAAGGGCTAGGGCTAGGGATGGGGCTAGGGCTAGGGTTAGGATTATGGGTTTAGGGATATGGCTAGGGATAGGGCTAGGGTTAGGATTAGGGTTAGGGCTAGGGCTAGGGCTAGGGTTAGTGTTAGGGTTAGGGTTACGGTTAGGGATACGGCTAGGGCTGGCACAAGGGCTACTTTTATGTTTAGGGCTTGGGCTAGGGTTAGGGTTAGGTTTAGTGCTAAGGCTAGGGCTAGGGCTAGGGCTAGGGCTAAGGTTAGGGTTAGGGTTAGGGTTAGGGTTAGGGTTAGGGTTAGGGTTAGGGTTAGGGTTAGGGCTAGGGCTAGGGATGGTGCTAGGGCTAGGGCTAGGGCTAGGGATAGGGCTAGGGTTAGGATTAGGGTTAGGGATAGGGCTAGGGTTAGGGCTAGGGCTAAGGCTAGGGTTAGGTTTAGGGTTAGGGTTAGGTCTAGGGCTAGGGCTGGCGCTAGGGCTAGGGCTAGGGCTAGGGATAGGGCTAGGGTTAGGATTAGGGTTAGGGAGAGGGCCAGGGTTAGGGCTAGGGTTAGGTTTAGGGTTAGGGCCAGGGATAGGGCTAGGGCTAGGGCTAGGGTTAGGGTTAGGGTTATTCTTAGGGCTAGGGCTAGGGTTAGGTTTAGGGGTAGGGTTAGGGCTAGAGCTAGGGCTAGGGCTAGGGCTAGGGCTAGGGTTAGGGTTAGGGTTAGGGTTAGGGTTAGGGCTAGGGCTAGGGCTAGGGTTAGGGTTAGGGTTAAGGTTAGGGCTAGGGCTAGGGTTAGGTTTAGGGTTAGGGCTAGGGCTAGGGTTAGGATTAGGGTTAGGGATAGGTCTAGGGTTAGGGCTAGGGTTAGGGTTAGGGTTAGGATTATGGTTAGGGCTAGGGTTAGGGTTAGGGTTAGGGATAGGACTAGGGTTAGGGCTAGGGTTAGGGTTACGGTTAGGGTTATGGTTAGGGTTTGGGCTAGGGCTAGGTTTATGGCTAGGATTAGGGTTAGGGTTAGCGCTAGGGCTAGGGCTGAGGCTAGGGCTAGGGCTAGAGCTAGGTCTAGTGCTAGGGTCAGGGTTAGGGTTAGGGTTAGGGTTAGAGCTAGGGCTCGGGTTAGGGTTAGGGTTATGGTTAAGGCTAGGGCTAGGGCTAGGTCTAGGGTTAGGGTTATGTTTAGGGATAGGGCTAGGTTTAGGGCTAGGGCTAGGGTTAGGGTTAGGTTTAGGGCTTGGGCTAGGGCTAGGGTTAGGGCGAGGTTTAGGGTTAGTGTTAGGGCTAGGGCTAGGGCTAGGGTTAGGGTTAAGTTTAGGGTTAGGGTTAGGGTTAGGGGTAGGGTTAGGGCTAGGTTACGGTTAAGGTAGGGTTAGGGTTACGGTTAGGGCTAGGGCTAGGGCTAGGTGTAGGGTTAGGGTTAGGGCTAGGGTTAGGGTTAGATTTAGGGCCAGGGCTAGGGCTAGGGCTAGGGTTAGGGCTAGGGCTAGGGATATTGCCAGGGCTAGAGCTAGGGCTAGGGATAGGGTTAGGGTTAGGGCTAGGGCTAGTGTTAGGGTTAGGGTTAGGGTTAGGGCTAGGGCTAGGGCTAGGGTTAGGGTTAAGGTTAGGGTTAGGATTAGGATTAGGGCTAGGGTTAGGGTTAGGGTTAGGGTTAGGGCTAGGGCTAGGGCTAGGGCTAGGGCTAGGGTTAGGGCTAGGGTTAGGGTTACATTTAGGGTTAGGGCTAGGGATAGGGCTAGGTCTAGGGCTAGGTTTAGGGTTAGTGTTAGGGTTATTTTTAGGGCTAGGGCTAGGGTTAGGTTTAGGGTTAGGGTTAGTGCAAAGGCTAGGGCTAGGGCTAGGGCTAGGGCTAGAGCTAGGGCTAGGGCTAGGGCTAGGGTTAGGGTTAGGGTTATTGCTAAGGCTAGGGCTAGGTCTAGGGCTAGGGCTAGGCCTAGGGCTAGGCCTAGGTTTAGGGCTAGGGCTAGGGTTAGGGTTAGGGTTAAGTATAGGGCTAGAGTTAGGGCTAGGGCTAAGGTTAGGTTTAGGGTTAGGGTTAGGGCTTGGGCTAGGGCTAGGGCTAGGATTCGGGCTAGGGTTAGGTTTAGGGTTAGGCCTAGGGCTAGGGCTAGGTTTAGGGTTAAGTTTAGGGTTAGAGTTAGGGTTAGGGCTAGGGTAAGGGTTAGGGTTAGGGTTAGGGTTAGGGCTAGGGCTAGGGCTAGGGCCAGGGCTAGGGTTAGGGCTAGGGTTAGTGTTAGGGTTAGGGTTAGGGCTAGGGTTAGGGTTA
>OX463233.1:108192564-108200064 GCA_949820135.1 Sylvilagus floridanus | reverse complement strand
GCTAGGGTTAGGGTTAGGGTTAGTGCTAAGGCTAGGGCTAGGGTTAGGGTTAGGGTTAGGGCTAGGGCTAGAGTTATGGTTAGGGTTAGGGTTAAGGTTAGGGTTAGGGCTAGGGCTAGGGCTAGGGCTAGGGTTAGGGTTAGGGCTAGGCTTAGGTTTAGGGTTAGTGTTAGGGTTAGGGTTAGGGCTAGTTCTAGGGCTAGGCCTAGGGCTAGGCCTAGGGTTAGGCCTAGGGCTAGGGCTAGGGCTAGGTTTAGAGCTAGGGTTAGGTTTAGGGTTAGGCCTAGGTCTAGGGCTAGATTTAGGGTTAAGTTTAGGGTTAGAGTTAGGGTTAGGGCTAGGGTTAGGGTTAGGCTTAGGGTTAGGGCTAGGGCTAGGGCTAGGGCCAGGGCTAGGGTTAGGGCTAGGGTTAGGGTTAGGGTTAGGGTTAGGGCTAGGGTTAGGGTTAGGGTTAGGGTTAGGGCTAGGGCTAGGGCTAGGGCTAGGGCTAGGGTTAGGGTTAGGGCTAGGGTTAGGGTTAGAGATAGGGTTTGGGTTAGGATTTGAGCTAGGGCTAGGTTAAGGGCTAGGGTTAGGTTTAGGGTTAGGGCTAGGGATAGGGCTAGGGCTAGGGCTAAGGCTAGGGCTAGGGTTAGGGTTAGGGTTAGGGCTAGAGCTATTTCTAGGGTTAGGGTTAGGGCTAGGGTTTGGGTTAGAGATAGGGTTAGAATTAGGGTTAGGACTAGGGCTAGTGTTAGGATTAGGGTTAGGGTTAGGGCTAGGGCTAGGGCTAGGGTTAGGTTTCGGGCTAGGGCTAGGCCTAGTGCCAAGGCTAGAGCTAGGGCTAGGGTTAGGGTTAGGGCTAGGGCTAGGGTTAGGGTTAGGATTAGGGTTAGGGATAGGGCTAGGGTTAAGACTAGGGTTAGGTTTACGGTTAGGGCTAGGGCTAGGGCTAGTGTTAGGGTTAGGGTTAGGGTTATTATTAGGGCTAGGGCTAGGGCTAGGGTTATTGTTAGTGTTAGGGATAGGGCTAGGGTTAGGGTTAGGGTTAGGGTTAGGGCTAGGGCTAGGGCTGTGGCTAGGGCTAGGGCTAGGGTTAGGGTTAGGGTTAGGGTTAGGACTAGGGCTAGGGCTAGGGCTAGGGCTAGGGTTAGGGTTAGGGTTAGTGCTAAGGCTAGGGCTAGGGCTAGGGCTAGGATTAGGGTTAGGTTTACGGTTAGGGCTAGGGCTAGGGCTAGTGTTAGGGTTAGGGTTAGGGTTATTATTAGGGCTAGGGCTAGGGCTAGGGTTATTGTTAGTGTTAGGGATAGGGCTAGGGTTAGGGTTAGGGTTAGGGTTAGGGCTAGGGCTAGGGCTGTGGCTAGGGCTAGGGCTAGCGTTAGGGTTAGGGTTAGGGTTACGACTAGGGCTAGGGCTAGGGCTAGGGCTAGGTTTAGGGTTAGGGTTAGTGCTAAGGCTAGGGCTAGGGCTAGGGCTAGGATTAGGGTTAGGGTTAGGGTTAGGGCTAGGGCTAGGGTTAGGGTTAGGATTAGGGCTAGGGCTAGGGTTAGGATTAGATTTAGGGATAGGGCTAGGGTTAGGGCTAGGGTTAGGTTTACGGTTAGGGCTAGGGCTAGGGCTCGGGCTAGGGCTAGTGTCAGGGTTAGGGTTAGGGTTAGGGTTAGGGCTAGGGCTAGGGTTAGGTTTAGGGTTAGGGCTAGGGCTAGGGCTTGGACTAGGGCTAGGGTTAGGGTTAGGGTTAGGGTTACCGTTAGGGATAAGGCTAGGGCTGGCACAAGTGCTAGAGCTAGGGCTAGGGTTAGGGCTAGGTCTAGGGCTAGCACCAGGGCTAGAGCTAGGGCTATGGTTAGGGTTAGGGTTAGGGCTAGGGTTAGGGCTAGGGCTAGGGCTAGGGTTAGGGTTAGGGTTAGTGCTAAGGCTAGGGCTAGGGTTAGGGTTAGGGTTAGGGCTAGGGCTAGGGTTAGGGATAGGGTTAGGTTTCGGGCTAGGGCTAGGGCTAGTGCCAAGGCTAGACCTAGGGCTAGGGTTAGGGTTAGGGTTAGGGCTAGGGCTAGGGTTAGGGTTAGGATTAGGGTTAGGGATAGGGTTAGGGTTAGGGCTAGGGTTAGGTTTAAGGTTAGGGCTAGGGCTAGTGTTAGGGTTAGGGTTAGGGTTATTATTAGGGCTAGGTCTAGGGCTAGGGTTAGGGTTAGGGATAGGGCTAGGGTTAGGGTTAGGGTTAGGGTTAGGGCTAGGTCTAGGGCTAGGGTTAGGGTTAGGGTTAGGGCTAGGGTTAGGGTTAGGGTTAGGGTTAGGGCTAGGGCTAGGGCTAGGGCTGTGGCTAGAACTAGGGCTAGGGTTAGGGTTAGGGTTAGGGTTAGGACTAGGGCTAGGGCTAGGGCTAGGGCTAGGGCTAGGGTTAGGGTTAGGATTAGGGTTAGGGATAGGGCTAGGGTTAGGACTAGGGTTAGGGTTAGTGTTAGGGTTATTATTAGGGCTAGGGCTAGGGCTAGGGTTATTGTTAGTGTTAGGGATAGGGCTAGGGTTAGGGTTAGGGTTAGGGTTAGGGCTAGGGCTAGGGCTGTGGCTAGGGCTAGGGCTAGGGTTAGGGTTAGGGTTAGTGCTAAGGCTAGGGTTAGGGTTAGGATTAGGGCTAGGGCTAGGGTTAGGATTAGGTTTAGGGTTAGGGTTAGGATTAGGGCTAGTGTTAGGGTTAGGGTTAGGGTTATTATTAGGGCTAGGTCTAGGGCTAGGGTTAGGGTTAGGGCTAGGGCTAGGGCTCAGGCTAGGGCTAGTGTCAGGGTTAGGGTTAGGGTTAGGGTTAGGGCTAGGGCTAGGGTTAGGTTTAGGGTTAGGGCTAGGGCTAGGGCTAGGGCTAGGGTTAGGGTTAGGGTTAGGGTTACCGTTAGGGATAAGGCTAGGGCTGGCACAAGTGCTAGGGCTAGGGCTAGGGCTAGGGCTAGTGTTACGGTTAGGGTTAGTGCAAAGGCTAGGGCTAGGGCTAGGGCTAGGGCTAGGACTAGGGTTAGGGTTAGGGTTAGGGCTAGGGTTAGGTTTAGAGATAGGGTTAGGGTTGGGGTTAGGGCTAGGTCTAGTGTTAGTGTTTAGGTTAGGGTTAGGGCTAGGGATAGGGCTAGGGCTAGGTTAGGGCTACGGCTAGGTTTAGTGCCAGGGCTAGAGCTAGTGCTAGGGTTAGGGTTAGGGTTAGGGTTAGGGTTAGGGCTAGGGCTAGGGTTAGGGTTAGGGTTAGGTTTAGGGCTAGGGCTAGGGCTAGGGTTAGGGTTAAGGTTAGGGTTAGGGTTAGGATTAGGGCTAGGGTTAGGGTTAGGGTTAGGGTTAGGGCTAGGGCTAGGGCTAGGGCTAGGCCTAGGGATAGGGTTAGGGCTAGGGTTAAGGTTAGGTTTAGTATTAGGGCTAGGGCTAGGGCTAGGGTTAGGGTTAGGGTTAGGGTTTTTTTTTAGGGCTAGGGCTAGGGTTAGTTTTAGGGTTAGGGTTAGGGTTAGTGCAAAGGCTAGGGCTAGGGCTAGGGCTAGGGCTAGGGTTAGGGTTAGGGTTAGTGCTAAGGCTAGGGCTAGGGTTAGGGTTAGGGTTAGGGCTAGGGCTAGGGTTATGGTTAGGGTTAGGGTTAAGGTTAGGGTTAGGGCTAGGGCTAGGGCTAGGGCTAGGGTTAGGGTTAGGGCTAGGCTTAGGGTTAGGGTTAGTGTTAGGGTTAGGGTTAGGGCTAGGGCTAGGGCTAGGCCTAGGGCTAGGCCTAGGGTTAGGCCTAGGGCTAGGGCTAGGGCTAGGGTTAGAGCTAGGGTTAGGTTTAGGGTTAGGCCTAGGTATAGGGCTAGATTTAGGGTTAAGTTTAGGGTTAGAGTTAGGGTTAGGGCTAGGGTTAGGGTTAGGCTTAGGGTTAGGGCTAGGGCTAGGGCTAGGGCCAGGGCTAGGGTTAGGGCTAGGGTTAGGGTTAGGGTTAGGGTTAGGGCTAGGGTTAGGGTTAGGGTTAGGGTTAGGGCTAGGGCTAGGGCTAGGGCTAGGGCTAGGGTTAGGGTTAGGGCTAGGGTTAGGGTTAGAGATAGGGTTTGGGTTAGGATTTGAGCTAGGGCTAGGTTAAGGGCTAGGGTTAGGTTTAGGGTTAGGGCTAGGGATAGGGCTAGGGCTAGGGCTAAGGCTAGGGCTAGGGTTAGGGTTAGGGTTAGGGCTAGAGCTATTTCTAGGGTTAGGGTTAGGGCTAGGGTTTGGGTTAGAGATAGGGTTAGAATTAGGGTTAGGACTAGGGCTAGTGTTAGGATTAGGGTTAGGGTTAGGGCTAGGGCTAGGGCTAGGGTTAGGTTTCGGGCTAGGGCTAGGCCTAGTGCCAAGGCTAGAGCTAGGGCTAGGGTTAGGGTTAGGGCTAGGGCTAGGGTTAGGGTTAGGATTAGGGTTAGGGATAGGGCTAGGGTTAAGACTAGGGTTAGGTTTACGGTTAGGGCTAGGGCTAGGGCTAGTGTTAGGGTTAGGGTTAGGGTTATTATTAGGGCTAGGGCTAGGGCTAGGGTTATTGTTAGTGTTAGGGATAGGGCTAGGGTTAGGGTTAGGGTTAGGGTTAGGGCTAGGGCTAGGGCTGTGGCTAGGGCTAGGGCTAGGGTTAGGGTTAGGGTTAGGGTTAGGACTAGGGCTAGGGCTAGGGCTAGGGCTAGGGTTAGGGTTAGGGTTAGTGCTAAGGCTAGGGCTAGGGCTAGGGCTAGGATTAGGGTTAGGTTTACGGTTAGGGCTAGGGCTAGGGCTAGTGTTAGGGTTAGGGTTAGGGTTATTATTAGGGCTAGGGCTAGGGCTAGGGTTATTGTTAGTGTTAGGGATAGGGCTAGGGTTAGGGTTAGGGTTAGGGTTAGGGCTAGGGCTAGGGCTGTGGCTAGGGCTAGGGCTAGCGTTAGGGTTAGGGTTAGGGTTACGACTAGGGCTAGGGCTAGGGCTAGGGCTAGGTTTAGGGTTAGGGTTAGTGCTAAGGCTAGGGCTAGGGCTAGGGCTAGGATTAGGGTTAGGGTTAGGGTTAGGGCTAGGGCTAGGGTTAGGGTTAGGATTAGGGCTAGGGCTAGGGTTAGGATTAGATTTAGGGATAGGGCTAGGGTTAGGGCTAGGGTTAGGTTTACGGTTAGGGCTAGGGCTAGGGCTCGGGCTAGGGCTAGTGTCAGGGTTAGGGTTAGGGTTAGGGTTAGGGCTAGGGCTAGGGTTAGGTTTAGGGTTAGGGCTAGGGCTAGGGCTTGGACTAGGGCTAGGGTTAGGGTTAGGGTTAGGGTTACCGTTAGGGATAAGGCTAGGGCTGGCACAAGTGCTAGAGCTAGGGCTAGGGTTAGGGCTAGGTCTAGGGCTAGCACCAGGGCTAGAGCTAGGGCTATGGTTAGGGTTAGGGTTAGGGCTAGGGTTAGGGCTAGGGCTAGGGCTAGGGTTAGGGTTAGGGTTAGTGCTAAGGCTAGGGCTAGGGTTAGGGTTAGGGTTAGGGCTAGGGCTAGGGTTAGGGATAGGGTTAGGTTTCGGGCTAGGGCTAGGGCTAGTGCCAAGGCTAGACCTAGGGCTAGGGTTAGGGTTAGGGTTAGGGCTAGGGCTAGGGTTAGGGTTAGGATTAGGGTTAGGGATAGGGTTAGGGTTAGGGCTAGGGTTAGGTTTAAGGTTAGGGCTAGGGCTAGTGTTAGGGTTAGGGTTAGGGTTATTATTAGGGCTAGGTCTAGGGCTAGGGTTAGGGTTAGGGATAGGGCTAGGGTTAGGGTTAGGGTTAGGGTTAGGGCTAGGTCTAGGGCTAGGGTTAGGGTTAGGGTTAGGGCTAGGGTTAGGGTTAGGGTTAGGGTTAGGGCTAGGGCTAGGGCTAGGGCTGTGGCTAGAACTAGGGCTAGGGTTAGGGTTAGGGTTAGGGTTAGGACTAGGGCTAGGGCTAGGGCTAGGGCTAGGGCTAGGGTTAGGGTTAGGATTAGGGTTAGGGATAGGGCTAGGGTTAGGACTAGGGTTAGGGTTAGTGTTAGGGTTATTATTAGGGCTAGGGCTAGGGCTAGGGTTATTGTTAGTGTTAGGGATAGGGCTAGGGTTAGGGTTAGGGTTAGGGTTAGGGCTAGGGCTAGGGCTGTGGCTAGGGCTAGGGCTAGGGTTAGGGTTAGGGTTAGTGCTAAGGCTAGGGTTAGGGTTAGGATTAGGGCTAGGGCTAGGGTTAGGATTAGGTTTAGGGTTAGGGTTAGGATTAGGGCTAGTGTTAGGGTTAGGGTTAGGGTTATTATTAGGGCTAGGTCTAGGGCTAGGGTTAGGGTTAGGGCTAGGGCTAGGGCTCAGGCTAGGGCTAGTGTCAGGGTTAGGGTTAGGGTTAGGGTTAGGGCTAGGGCTAGGGTTAGGTTTAGGGTTAGGGCTAGGGCTAGGGCTAGGGCTAGGGTTAGGGTTAGGGTTAGGGTTACCGTTAGGGATAAGGCTAGGGCTGGCACAAGTGCTAGGGCTAGGGCTAGGGCTAGGGCTAGTGTTACGGTTAGGGTTAGTGCAAAGGCTAGGGCTAGGGCTAGGGCTAGGGCTAGGACTAGGGTTAGGGTTAGGGTTAGGGCTAGGGTTAGGTTTAGAGATAGGGTTAGGGTTGGGGTTAGGGCTAGGTCTAGTGTTAGTGTTTAGGTTAGGGTTAGGGCTAGGGATAGGGCTAGGGCTAGGTTAGGGCTACGGCTAGGTTTAGTGCCAGGGCTAGAGCTAGTGCTAGGGTTAGGGTTAGGGTTAGGGTTAGGGTTAGGGCTAGGGCTAGGGTTAGGGTTAGGGTTAGGTTTAGGGCTAGGGCTAGGGCTAGGGTTAGGGTTAAGGTTAGGGTTAGGGTTAGGATTAGGGCTAGGGTTAGGGTTAGGGTTAGGGTTAGGGCTAGGGCTAGGGCTAGGGCTAGGCCTAGGGATAGGGTTAGGGCTAGGGTTAAGGTTAGGTTTAGTATTAGGGCTAGGGCTAGGGCTAGGGTTAGGGTTAGGGTTAGGGTTTTTTTTTAGGGCTAGGGCTAGGGTTAGTTTTAGGGTTAGGGTTAGGGTTAGTGCAAAGGCTAGGGCTAGGGCTAGGGCTAGGGCTAGGGTTAGGGTTAGGGTTAGTGCTAAGGCTAGGGCTAGGGTTAGGGTTAGGGTTAGGGCTAGGGCTAGGGTTATGGTTAGGGTTAGGGTTAAGGTTAGGGTTAGGGCTAGGGCTAGGGCTAGGGCTAGGGTTAGGGTTAGGGCTAGGCTTAGGGTTAGGGTTAGTGTTAGGGTTAGGGTTAGGGCTAGGGCTAGGGCTAGGCCTAGGGCTAGGCCTAGGGTTAGGCCTAGGGCTAGGGCTAGGGCTAGGGTTAGAGCTAGGGTTAGGTTTAGGGTTAGGCCTAGGTATAGGGCTAGATTTAGGGTTAAGTTTAGGGTTAGAGTTAGGGTTAGGGCTAGGGTTAGGGTTAGGCTTAGGGTTAGGGCTAGGGCTAGGGCTAGGGCCAGGGCTAGGGTTAGGGCTAGGGTTAGGGTTAGGGTTAGGGTTAGGGCTAGGGTTAGGGTTAGGGTTAGGGTTAGGGCTAGGGCTAGGGCTAGGGCTAGGGCTAGGGTTAGGGTTAGGGCTAGGGTTAGG
>OX463233.1:108185064-108187564 GCA_949820135.1 Sylvilagus floridanus | reverse complement strand
GGTCTAGGGCTAGGGTTAGGTTTAGGGTTTAGGTTAGGGCTAGGGCTAGGTCTAGGACTAGGGCTAGGGTTAGGGATAGGGTTAGGGTTAGGCCTAGGGCTAGGGCTAGGGCTAGGCTAGGGCTAGGTGTAGGGTTAGGGTTACGGTTAGAGATAGGGTTAGGGTTAGGGTTAGGGCTAGGGCTAGTGTTAGTGTTAGGGTTAGGGTTAGGGCTAGGGCTAGGGCTAGGGCTAGGGTTAGGGCTAGGGCTAGGGCTAGTGCCAAGGCTAGAGCTAGGGCTAGGGTTAGGGTTAGGGTTAGGGTTAGGGCTAGGGCTAGGGTTAGGGTTAGGTTTAGGTTTAGTGCTAGGGCTAGGGCTAGGGCTAGGGTTAGGGTTAGGGCTAGGGCTAGGGCTAGGGCTAGGGTTAGGGCTAGGGCTAGGGCTAGTGCCAGGGCTAGAGCTAGGGCTAGGTTTAGGTTTAGGGTTAGGGCTAGGGCTAGGGTTAGGGTTAGGTTTAGGGCTAGGGCTAGGGCTAGGGTTAGGGCGAGGTTTAGGGTTAGTGTTAGGGCTAGGGCTAGGGCTAGGGTTAGGGTTAAGGTTAGGGTTAGGGTTAGGATTAGGGCTATGGTTAGGGTTAGTGTTAGGTCTAGGGCTAGGGCTAGGGCTAGGGATAGGGTTAGGGCTAGGGTTAGGGTTAGGGTTAGGGCTAGGGTTAGGGCTAGGTTACGGTTAAGGTAGGGTTAGGGTTACGGTTAGGGCTAGGGCTAGGGCTAGGTGTAGGGTTAGGGTTAGGGCTAGGGTTAGGGTTAGATTTAGGGCCAGGGCTAGGGCTAGGGCTAGGGTTAGGGTTAGGGTTAAGTATAGGGCTAGAGTTAGGGCTAGGGCTAAGGTTAGGTTTAGGGTTAGGGTTAGGTCTTGGGCTAGGGCTAGGGCTAGGATTCGGGCTAGGGTTAGGTTTAGGGTTAGGCCTAGGGCTAGGGCTAGTTTTAGGGTTAAGTTTAGGGTTAGAGTTAGGGTTAGGGCTAGGGTTAGGGTTAGGGTTAGGGTTAGGGTTAGGGCTAGGGCTAGGGCTAGGGCCAGGGCTAGGGTTAGGGCTAGGGTTAGGGTTAGGGTTAGGGTTAGGGCTAGGTTTAGGGTTAGGATTAGGGTTAGGGCTAGGGCTAGGGCTAGGGCTAGAGCTAGGGCTAGGGTTAGGGTTAGGGTTAGGGCTAGGGCTAGGGTTAGTGTTAGGTTTAAGGTTAGGTCTAGGGATAGGTCTAGGGCTAGGGCTAGGGTTAGGGTTCGGAATAGAGTTATTTTTAGGGCTAGTGCTAGGGCTAGGTTTAGTGATAGGCTTAGGGTTAGTGTAAAGGCTAGGGCTAGGGCTAGGGCTAGGGCTAGGGTTAGGGCTAGGTTACGGTTAAGCTAGGGTTTGGGTTACGGTTATGGCTAGGGCTAGGATTAGGGGTAGGGTTAGGGTTAGTGTTAGGGTTAGGGATAGGGCTAGGGTTAGGGTTAGGGTTAGGGCTAGGGCGAGGGCTGTGGCTAGGGCTAGTGCTAGGGTTAGGGTTAGGGTTAAGGTTAGGTTTAGGGCTAGGGCTAGGTCTAGGTCTAGGGCTAGTGCTAGGGTTAGTGCTAAGGCTAGGGCTAGGGTTAGGGCTAGGGCTAGGGTTAGGGTTAGGGTTAGGGCTAGGGCTAGGGTTAGGATTAGGGTTAGGGATAGGGCTAGGGTTAGGGCTAGGGTTAGGTTTACGGTTAGGGCTAGGGCTAGGGCTAGGGCTAGGGCTAGGGCTAGGGTTAGGGTTAGGGTTAGGGTTAGGTCTAGGGCTAGGGTTAGGTTTAGGGTTTAGGTTAGGGCTAGGGCTAGGTCTAGGACTAGGGCTAGGGTTAGGGATAGGGTTAGGGTTAGGCCTAGGGCTAGGGCTAGGGCTAGGCTAGGGCTAGGTGTAGGGTTAGGGTTACGGTTAGAGATAGGGTTAGGGTTAGGGTTAGGGCTAGGGCTAGTGTTAGTGTTAGGGTTAGGGTTAGGGCTAGGGCTAGGGCTAGGGCTAGGGTTAGGGCTAGGGCTAGGGCTAGTGCCAGGGCTAGAGCTAGGGCTAGGGTTAGGGTTAGGGTTAGGGTTAGGGCTAGGGCTAGGGTTAGTGTTAGGTTTAAGGTTAGGGCTAGGGATAGGTCTAGGGCTAGGGCTAGGTTTAGGGTTCGGAATAGGGTTATTTTTAGGGCTAGTGCTAGGGCTAGGTTTAGTGATAGGCTTAGGGTTAGTGTAAAGGCTAGGGCTAGGGCTAGGGCTAGGGCTAGGGTTAGGGCTAGGTTACGGTTAAGCTAGGGTTAGGGTTACGGTTAGGGCTAGGGCTAGGACTAGGGGTAGTGTTAGGGTTAGTGTTAGGGTTAGGGATAGGGCTAGGGTTTGTGTTAGGGTTAGGGCTAGGTTTAGGGCTAGGGCTAGGTCTAGGGCTAGGGCTAGTGCTAGGGTTAGTGCTAAGGCTAGGGCTAGGGTTAGGGCTAGGGCTAGGGTTAGGGTTAGGGTTAGGGCTAGGGCTA
>OX463233.1:108165064-108175064 GCA_949820135.1 Sylvilagus floridanus | reverse complement strand
GTCTAGGGCTAGGGCTAGGGTTAGGGTTAGGCTTAGGGCTAGGGCTAGGTCTAGGGTTAGGGTTAGGTCTAGGGTTAGGGTTAGTGTTAGGGTTATGGCTAGGGCTAGGTCTAGGGTTAGGGCTAGGTTTAGGCTTAGGGTTAGGGCTAGGGGTAGGGCTAGGGTTAGGGTTAAGGTTAGGATTAGGATTAGGATAAGGCTAGGGTTATGGTTAGGGTTAGGGCTAGGGCTAGGGCTAGGGCTAGGGTTAGGGCTAGGGTTAGGGTTAGAGATATGGTAACGGTTATGGTTAGGGCTAAGGCTAGGGCTAGGGCTAGGGCTAGGGTTAGGGCTAGGGTTAGGGTTAGAGATAGGGTTAGGGTTAGGGTTAGGGCTAGGGCTAGGCTTAGGGTTAGGGTTAGGGTTAGGGCTAGGGCTAGGACTAGGGTTAGGGCTAGGTTTAGGCTTAGGGTTAGGGCTAGGGGTAGGGCTAGGGTTAGGGTTAAGATTAGGGTTAGGGTTAGGATTAGGGCTAGGGTTAGGGTTAGGGTTAGGGTTAGGGTTAGGGTTAAGGCTAGGGCTAGGGCTGTGGCCAGGGCTTGGGCCAGGGCTAGGGTTAGGGTTAGGTTTAGGGCTAGAGCTATGGTTAGGGTTAGGGTTAGGGTTAGGGCTAGGGCTAGGGCTAGGTCTAGGGTTAGGGCTAGGGTTAGGGTTAGAGATAGGGTTACGGTTAGGGTTAGGGCTAGGGCTAGGGCTAGGGCTAGGGTTAGGGTTAGGGCTAGGGTTAGGGTTAGAGATAGGGTTAGGGTTAGGGTTAGGGCTAGTGCTAGGGTTAGGGTTAGGGTTAGGGTTAGGGCTAGGGCTAGGACTAGGGTTAGGGCTAGGGTTAGGGTTAGGGTTAGGGCTAGGGGTAGGGCTAGGGTTAGGGTTAAGGTTAGGGTTAGGGTTAGGATTAGGGCTAGGGTTAGGGTTAGGGTTAGGTTTAGGGCTAGGGCTAGGGCTAAGTCTAGGGCTCGGGTTAGGGTTATGGTTAGGGTTAGGGTTAGGGCTAGGGCTAGGGTTAGGTTTAGGGTAAGGGTTAGGGTTATGGTTAGAGCTAGGGCTAGGGCTAGGTCTAGGGCTAGGGTTAGGGCTAGGGCTAGGGCTAGGGTTAAGGTTAAGATTAGGGTTAGGGTTAGGGTTAGGGTTAGGGTAAGGGCTAGTGCTAGGGGTAGGTTTAGGGTTAGGTTTAGGGTTAGGGCTAGGGTTAGGTTTAGGTTTAGGATTAGGGTTAGGTCTAGGGTTAGGGCTAGGGCTAGGGCTAGGGCTAGGGTTTGGGTTAGGGCTAGGATTAGGGCTAGGGCTAGGGTTAGGGTTAGGGCTAGTGCTAGGGATAGGGCTAGGGTTAGAATTATGGTTAGGATTAGGGTTAGGGCTAGGGCTAGGGTTATGGCTAGCGTTAGGGTTAGGGTTAGGGTTAGGGCTAGGGCTAGGGCTAGGGCTATGGCTAGAGTTAGTGTTAGGGTTAGGGTTAGGGCTAGGGTTAGGGTTAGGGTTAGGGCTACGGCTAGGGCTAGGACTAGGTCTAGGGCTAGGGCTTGGGTTAGGGTTAGGCTTAGGACTAGGGTTACGGTTAGGGTTAGTGTTAGGGCTAGGCCTAGGCCTAGGTCTAGGGCAAGGACTCGGGTTAGGATTATGGTTAGGGTTAGTGTTAGGGCTAGGGCTAGGCTTTGGGTTAGGGCTAGGGTTAGGGCTGGCGCTAGGGCTTGGGCTAGGGCTAGGGCTAGGGTTAGGCATAGGGTTAGGTTTAGGGATGAGGCTAGGGCTGGCACAAGGGCTACGGCTAGGGCTAGGGCTAGGGCTAGGACTATGGTTAGGATTAGGGTTAGCGATAGGGCTAGGGTTAGGGTTAGGATTAGGGTTAGTGTTAGGGTTAGGGCTAGGGCTAGGTCTAGGTCTAGGGCTAGGGTTAGGGTTAGGGTTAGGGTTAGGGCTAGGACTAGGGTTAGGGTTAGGGTTAGGGTTAGGCCTAGTGCTAGGGCTACGGCTAGGGCTAGGGCTAGGTTAGGGTTAGGGCTAGGGGTAGGTCTAGGGCTAGGGCTAAGGCTAGGGTTATGGTTAGGGTTAGGGTTAGGGCTAGGGTTAGGATTAGGGTTAGGGTTAGGGCTAGGGCTAGGGCTAGGGTTATGGTTAGGGTTAGGGCTAGGGTTCGGGCTAGGGTTAGGGTTAGGGTTAGGGCTAGGGCTAGGGCTAGGGTTAGGGTTAGGGTTAGGGCTAGGGCTAGGGCTAGGGTTAGGGTTAAGGTTAGGGTTAGGGTTAGGATTAGGGCTAGGGTTAGGGTGAGGGTTAGGGCTAGGGCTAGGGCTAGGGCTAGGGTTAGTGTTTGGGCTAGGGTTAGGGTTAGGGTTAGGGTTAGGTTTAGGGCTAGGGCTAGGGCTAGGGCTAGGGTTAAGGTTATGCTAGGGCTAGGGCTAGGGCTAGGGCTAGGGTTAGGGCTAGGTTACGGTTAAGGTAAGGTTAGGGTTACGGTTAGGGCTAGGGCTAGGACTAGGGGTAGGGTTAGGGTTAGAGTTAGGGTTAGGGCTAGGGCTAGGGTTAGGGTTAGGGTTAGGGTTAGGGCTAGGGCTAGGGCTAGGGCTGTGGCTAGGGCTAGGGTTAGGGTTAGGGCTAGGTCTAGGGCTAGGTTTAGGGTTAGGGGTAGGGCTAGGTCTAGGGCTAGGGCAATGGCTATGTCTTGGGCTAGGGCTAGGGCTAGGGTTATGGTTAGGGTTAGGGTTAGGGCTAGGGCTAGGGCTGGCGCTAAGGCTAGGTCTAGGGCTAGGGCTAGGGCTAGGGTTAGGATTATGGTTAGGGATAGGGCTAGGGTTAGTGCTAGGTTTAGGTTTACGGTTAGGGCTAGGGATAGGGCTAGGGATAGGGCTAGGGCTAGGTTTAGGGCTAGGGTTAGGGTTAGGGTTATGGTTAGGGTTAGGGCTAATTCTACGGCAAGGGCTAGTGCTAGGGTTAGGTTTAGGGCTAGGGCTAGGGCTAGGTTACGGTTAAGGTAGGGTTAGTGTTACGGTTAGGGCTAGGGCTAGGGGTAGGTTTAGGATTAGGGTTAGAGTTAGGGTTAGGGTTAGGGCTAGGGTTAGGGTTATGGTTATGGCTAGGGCTAGGCCTGGGGCTAGGGCTAGGGCTAGGGTTAGGGTTAGGGCTAGGTTTAGGGTTAGAGATAGGGTTAGGGTTAGGGTTAGGTCTAGGGCAAGGGTTAGGTTTAGCGTTAGGGTTAGGGCTAGGGTTAGGGTTAGAGATATGGTTAGGGTTAGGGTTAGGGCTAGGGCTAGGGTTAGGGTTAGAGATAGGGTTAGGGTTAGGTTTAGGGCTAGAGCTATGGTTAGGGTTAGGGTTAGGGTTAGGGCTAGGGCTAGGGCTAGGGTTAGGGCTAGGTTTAGGGTTAGAGTTAGGGTTAGGGTTAGGGTTAGGTTTAGGTCTAGGCTAGGGCTAGGGCTAGGGCTAGTGTATGGATTAGGGCTAGGGCTAGGGCTAGGTTACGGTTAAGGTAGGGTTAGGGTTACGGTTGGGGCTAGGGCTAGGGCTAGGGGTAGGGTTACGGTTAGGGTTAAGCGTAGGGCTAGGGTTAGGGTTAGGGTTAGTTTTAGGGTTAGGGCTAGGGCTAGGGCTAGGGCTAGAAATCGGGTTAGAGTTAGGGTTAGGGCTAGGGCTAGGGTTAGGGTTAGGGCTAGGGCTAGGGCTAGGGTTAGGGTTAAGCTTAGGGATAGGGTTAGGGTTAGGGTTAGTGTTTGGGCTAGGACTAGGGGTAGGTTTAGGGTTAGGGTTAGGGTTAGGGCTAGGGTTAGGGTTAGGTTTAGGTTTAGGATTAGGGTTTGGGCTAGGGCTAGGCATAAGTCTAGGGCTAGGACTTGGGTTAGGGTTAGGGTTAGGGTTAATGTTAGGGCTAGGGCCAGGGTTTGGGTTATGGCTAGTGTTAGGGTTAGGGTGAGGGTTGAGGTTAGGGTTAGGGCTAGGGCTAGGGCTAGGGCTATGGTTAGGGTTAGGGCTAGGGCTAGGGCTAGGCTTAAGTTTAAGCTTAGGGTTAGGGTTAGGGTTAGGGTTAGGGTTATGGTTAGAGTTAGGGCTAGGGCTAGGGCTAGGGCTATGGTTAAGGTTAGGGCTAGGGCTAGGGCTAGGCCTAAGGTTAAGCTTAGGGTTAGGGTTAGGGTTAGGGTTAGGGTTAGGGTTAGGGTTAGGTTTAGGGCTAGGCCTCGGGGTAGGGTTAGGGTTAGGGTTAGTGTTAGGGCTAGGGTTAGGGTTAGGGTTAGGATTAGTTTTAGGGCTACGGCTAGGGTTAGGGTTAGGGTTAGGTTTAGGGCTAGGATTAGGGCTAGTGCTAGGGTTAGGGGTAGGGCTAGGGCTAGGGTTTAGGGCTAGGGTTAGGGTTATGGTTAGGTTTAGGCCTAGGCCTAGGGTTATGGCTAGGATTAGTTTTAGGGATAGCGCTAGGGCTAGGGCTGGGGCTAGGGCTAGGGCTAGGGCTAGGTTTAGGTTTAGGGCTAGGACTAGCGCTAGGGTTACGGTTAAGGTTAGGGTTAGGGTTAGGGCTAGGGCTTGGGATATGGTTATGGTTATTCTTAGGGCTAGGGCTAGGGCTATGGCTAGGGTTAGGGTTAGGTTTAGGGATAGGGCTAGGGTTAGGGCTAGGGCTCGGGCTAGGGTTAGGGTTAGGGTTAGGGCTAGGGCTAGGGCTGGCGCTAGGTCTAGGGCTAGGGATGGGGCTAGTGCTAGGTTTAGGATTAGGGTTAGGGATAGGGCTAGGGTTAGGGCTAGGTTTAGGTTTAGAGTTAGGGCTTGGGCTAGGCCTCGGGCTAGGGCTAGTGTTAGGGTTAGCGTTAGGGTTAGAGTTAGGGCTAGGGCTTGGGTTAGGTTTAGGTTTAAGGTTAGGGCTAGGATTAGGGCTAGACTAGGGCTAGGGCTAGGGTTAGGGTTAGGGTTATGGTTACGGTTAGGGGTAAGGCTAGGGCTGGCACAAGTCTAGGACTAGGGCTAGGGCTAGGGCTAGGGTTAGCGTTAGGGTTAGGGATAGGGCTAAGTTAGGGCTATGGTTAGGGTTAGGGTTAGGGTTAGTGCTAAGGCTAGGGCTAGGGTTAGGGCTAGGGCCAGATCTAGGGCTAGGTCTAGGGCTAGGGCTAGGCCTAGGGCTAGGCCTAGGGCTAGGGCTAGGGCTAGGGTTAGGGTTAGGGTTAAGTATAGGGCTAGGTTTAGGGCTAGGGCTAGGGTTAGGGTTAGGGTTAGGTCTAGGGCTAGGGCTAGTGCTAGGGTTAGGGCTAGGGTTAGGTTTAGGGTTAGGCCTAGGGATAGGGCTAGGTTTAGGGTTAAGCTTAGGGTTAGGGTTAGGGTTAGGGCTAGGGTTAGGGTTAGGGTTAGGGTAGGGCTAGGGCTAGGGCTAGGGCTAGGGTTAGGGTTATGGTTACGGTTAGGGGTAAGGCTAGGGCTGGCACAAGTCTAGGACTAGGGCTAGGGCTAGGGCTAGGGTTAGCGTTAGGGTTAGGGATAGGGCTAAGTTAGGGCTATGGTTAGGGTTAGGGTTAGTGCTAAGGCTAGGGCTAGGGTTAGGGCTAGGGCCAGATCTAGGGCTAGGTCTAGGGCTAGGGCTAGGCCTAGGGCTAGGCCTAGGGCTAGGGCTAGGGCTAGGGTTAGGGTTAGGGTTAAGTATAGGGCTAGGTTTAGGGCTAGGGCTAGGGTTAGGGTTAGGGTTAGGGTTAGGTCTAGGGCTAGGGCTAGTGCTAGGGTTAGGGTTAGGGTTAGGTTTAGGGTTAGGCCTAGGGATAGGGCTAGGTTTAGGGTTAAGCTTAGGGTTAGGGTTATGGTTAGGGCTAGGGTTAGGGTTAGGGTTAGGGTAGGGCTAGGGCTAGGGCTAGGGCTAGGGCTAGGGTTAGGGCTAGGGTTACGGTTAGAGATAGTGTTAGTGTTAAGGTTAGGGCTAGGGCAAGGGTTAGGGCTAGGGTTAGGTTTAGGGTAAGGGCTAGGGCTAGGGCTAGGGCTAGGGCTAGGGCTAGGGTTAGGGTTACAGTTAGGGTTAGGGCTAGGGCTAGGGTTAGGGTTAGGGTTAGGGTTAGGGTTAGGGCTAGGGCTAGGGCTAGGGCTAGGGTTAGGGTTAGGGCTAGGGCTAGGGCTAGGGCTAGGGTTAGGGCTAGGGCTAGGGCTAGTGCCAGGGCTAGAGCTAGGGCTAGGTTTAGGTTTAGTGTTAGGGCTAGGGCTAGGGTTAGGGTTAGGTTTAGGGCTAGGGCTAGGGCTAGGGCTAGGGTTAGGGCGAGGTTTAGGGTTAGTGTTAGGGCTAGGGCTAGGGCTAGGGTTAGGGTTAAGGTTAGTGTTAGGGTTAGGATTAGGGCTATGGTTAGGGTTAGGGTTATGTCTAGGGCTAGGGCTAGGGCTAGGGATAGGGTTAGGGCTAGGGTTAGGGTTAGGGTTAGGGCTAGGGTTAGGGCTAGGTTACGGTTAAGGTAGGGTTAGGGTTACGGTTAGGGCTAGGGCTAGGGCTAGGTGTAGGGTTAGGGTTAGGGCTAGGGTTAGGGTTAGATTTAGGGCCAGGGCTAGGGCTAGGGCTAGGGTTAGGGCTAGGGCTAGGGCTAGTACCAGGGCTAGAGCTAGGGCTAGGGTTAGGGTTAGGGTTAGGGTTAGGGCTAGGCCTAGGGCTAGGCATAGGGTTAGGCCTAGGGCAATGGCTAGGTTTAGGGTTAAGTTTAGGGTTAGAGTTAGGGCTAGGGCTAGGTTTACGGTTACGGTTAGGGCTAGGGCTAGGGCTAGGGCTAGGGCTAGGGTTAGGGCTAGGCCTAGGGTTAGGGTTAGGGTTAGGGTTAGGGTTAGTGCTAAATCTAGGGCTAGGTCTAGGGCTAGGGCTAGGCCTAGGGCTAGGCCTAGGGTTAGGGCTAGGGCTAGGGTTAGGGTTAGGGTTAAGTATAGGGCTAGAGTTAGGGCTAGGGCTAGGGTTAGGTTTAGGGTTAGGGTTAGGGCTAGGCCTAGGGCTAGGCATAGGGTTAGGCCTAGGGCAATGGCTAGGTTTAGGGTTAAGTTTAGGGTTAGAGTTAGGGTTAGGGCTAGGGTTAGGGTTAGGGTTAGGGTTAGGGCTAGGGCTAGGGCTAGGGCCAGGGCTAGGGTTAGGGCTAGGGTTAGGGTTAGGGTTAGGGATAGGGCTAGGGTTAGGGTTAGGATTAGGGTTAGGGCTAGGGCTAGGGCTAGGGCTAGGTTTAGGGTTAGGGCTAGGGTTAGGTTAGAGATAGGGTTTGGGTTAGGATTAGGGCTAGGTCTAGGGTAAGTTCTAGCGTTAGGTTTAGGGTTAGGGCTAGGGATAGGGCTAGGGCTAGGTCTAGGGCTAGGGCTAGGGTTAGGGTTAGGCTTAGGGCTAGGGCTAGGTCTAGGGTTAGGGTTAGGTCTAGGGTTAGGGTTAGTGTTAGGGTTATGGCTAGGGCTAGGTCTAGGGTTAGGGCTAGGTTTAGGCTTAGGGTTAGGGCTAGGGGTAGGGCTAGGGTTAGGGTTAAGGTTAGGATTAGGATTAGGATAAGGCTAGGGTTATGGTTAGGGTTAGGGCTAGGGCTAGGGCTAGGGCTAGGGTTAGGGCTAGGGTTAGGGTTAGAGATATGGTAACGGTTATGGTTAGGGCTAGGGCTAGGGCTAGGGCTAGGGCTAGGGTTAGGGCTAGGGTTAGGGTTAGAGATAGGGTTAGGGTTAGGGTTAGGGCTAGGGCTAGGCTTAGGGTTAGGGTTAGGGTTAGGGCTAGGGCTAGGACTAGGGTTAGGGCTAGGTTTAGGCTTAGGGTTAGGGCTAGGGGTAGGGCTAGGGTTAGGGTTAAGATTAGGGTTAGGGTTAGGATTAGGGCTAGGGTTAGGGTTAGGGTTAGGGTTAGGGTTAGGGTTAAGGCTAGGGCTAGGGCTGTGGCCAGGGCTTGGGCCAGGGCTAGGGTTAGGGTTAGGTTTAGGGCTAGAGCTATGGTTAGGGTTAGGGTTAGGGTTAGGGCTAGGGCTAGGGCTAGGGTTAGGGCTAGGTTTAGGGTTAGAGTTAGGGTTAGGGTTAGGGTTAGGTTTTGGGCTAGGCTAGGGCTAGGGCTAGGGCTAGTGTATGGATTAGGGCTAGGGCTAGGGCTAGGTTACGGTTAAGGTAGGGTTAGGGTTACGGTTAGGGCTAGGGCTAGGGCTATTGGTAGGGTTACGGTTGGGGTTAAGCGTAGGGCTAGGGTTAGGGTTAGGGTTAGTTTTAGGGTTAGGTCTAGGGCTAGGGCTAGGGCTAGGACTCGGGTTAGAGTTAGGGTTAGGGCTAGTGCTAGGGTTAGGGTTAGGGCTAGGGCTAGGGCTAGGGTTAGGGTTAAGCTTAGGGATAGGGTTAGGGTTAGGGTTAGTGTTAGGGCTAGGACTAGGTGTAGGTTTAGGGTTAGGGTTAGGGTTAGGGCTAGGGTTAGGGTGGGGTTTAGGTTTAGGATTAGGGTTTGGGCTAGGGCTAGGCATAAGTCTAGGGCTAGGACTAGGGTTAGGGTTAGGGTTAGGGTTAATGTTAGGGCTAGGGCCAGGGTTTGGTTTAGGGCTAGTGTTAGGGTTAGGGTGAGGGTTGAGGTTAGGGTTAGGGCTAAGGCTAGGGCTAGGGCTATGGTTAGGGTTAGGGCTAGGGCTAGGGCTAGGCTTAAGTTTAAGCTTAGGGTTAGGGTTAGGGTTAGGGTTAGGGTTAGGGTTATGGTTAGAGTTAGGGCTAGGGCTAGGGCTAGGGCTATGGTTAGGGTTAGGGCTAGGGCTAGGGCTAGGCCTAAGGTTAAGCTTAGGGTTAGGGTTAGGGTTAGTGTTAGGGTTAGGGTTAGGTTTAGGGCTAGTGCTCGGGGTAGGTTTAGGGTTAGGGTTAGTGTTAGGGCTAGGGTTAGGGTTAGGGTTAGGATTAGTTTTAGGGCTATGGCTAGGGTTAGGGTTAGGGTTAGGTTTAGGGCTAGGATTAGGGCTAGTGCTAGGGTTAGTGGTAGGGCTAGGGCTAGGGCTAGGGCTAGGGTTAGGGTTATGGTTAGGTTTAGGGCTAGGCCTAGGGTTATGGCTAGGATTAATTTTAGGGATAGCGCTAGGGCTAGGGCTGGGGCAAGTCTAGGGCTAGGTTTAGGTTTAGGGCTAGGACTAGCGCTAGGGTTAGGGTTAAGATTAGGGTTAGGGTTAGGGCTAGGGCTTGGGATATGGTTATGGTTATTCTTAGGGCTAGGGCTAGGGCTATGGCTAGTGTTAGGGTTAGGGTTAGTTTTAGGGATAGGGCTAGGGTTAGGGCTAGGGCTCGGGCTAGGTTTAGGGTTAGGGTTAGGGCTAGGGCTAGGGCTGGCGCTAGGTCTAGGGCTAGGGATGGGGCTAGTGCTAGGGTTAGGATTAGGGTTAGGGATAGGGCTAGGGTTAGGGCTAGGTTTAGGTTTAGAGTTAGGGCTAGGGCTAGGCCTCGGGCTAGGGCTAGTGTTAGGGTTAGCGTTAGGGTTAGAGTTAGGGCTAGGGCTTGGGTTAGGTTTAGGTTTAGGGTTAGGGCTAGGGCTAGGGCTAGACTAGGGCTAGGGCTAGGGTTAGGGTTAGGGTTATGGTTACGGTTAGGGATAAGGCTAGGGCTGGCACAAGTCTAGGACTAGGGCTAGGGCTAGGGCTAGGGTTAGCGTTAGGGTTAGGGATAGGGCTAAGTTAGGGCTATGGTTAGGGTTAGGGTTAGTGCTAAGGCTAGGGCTAGGGTTAGGGCTAGGGCCAGATCTAGGGCTAGGTCTAGGGCTAGGGCTAGGCCTAGGGCTAGGCCTAGGGCTAGGGCTAGGGCTAGGGTTAGGGTTAGGGTTAAGTATAGGGCTAGGTTTAGGGATAGGGCTAGGGTTAGTGTTAGGGTTAGGGTTAGGTCTAGGGCTAGGGCTAGTGCTAGGTTTAGGGCTAGGGTTAGGTTTAGGGTTAGGCCTAGGGATAGGGCTAGGTTTAGGGTTAAGCTTAGGGTTAGGGTTAGGGTTAGGGCTAGGGTTAGGGTTAGGGTTAGAGTAGGGCTAGGGCTAGGGCTAGGGCTAGGGCTAGGGCTAGGGTTAGGGCTAGGG
>OX463233.1:108157564-108160064 GCA_949820135.1 Sylvilagus floridanus | reverse complement strand
TAGGGTTAGGGCTAGGTTTAGGTTTAGAGTTAGGGCTTGGGCTAGGCCTCCGGCTAGGGCTAGTGTTAGGGTTAGCGTTAGGGTTAGAGTTAGGGCTAGGGCTTGGGTTAGGTTTAGGTTTAAGGTTAGGGCTAGGGCTAGGGCTAGACTAGGGCTAGGGCTAGGGTTAGGGTTATGGTTGCGGTTAGGGGTAAGGCTAGGGCTGGCACAAGTCTAGGACTAGGGCTAGGGCTAGGGCTAGGGTTAGTGTTAGGGTTAGGGATAGGGCTAAGTTAGGGCTATGGTTAGGGTTAGGGTTAGTGCTAAGGCTAGGGCTAGGGTTAGGGCTAGGGCCAGATCTAGGGCTAGGTCTAGGGCTAGGGCTAGGCCTAGGGCTAGGCCTAGGGCTAGGGCTAGGGCTAGGGTTAGGGTTAGGGTTAAGTATAGGGCAAGGTTTAGGGCTAGGGCTAGGGATATTTTAGGGTTAGTGTTAGGTCTAGGGCTAGGGCTAGTGCTAGGGTTAGGGCTAGGGTTAGGTTTAGGGTTAGGCCTAGGGATAGGGCTAGGTTTAGGGTTAAGCTTAGGGTTAGGGTTAGGGTTAGGGCTAGGGTTAGGGTTAGGGTTAGGGTAGGGCTAGGGCTAGGGCTAGGGCTAGGGTTAGGGTTATGGTTACGGTTAGGGGTAAGGCTAGGGCTGGCACAAGTCTAGGACTAGGGCTAGGGCTAGGGCTAGGGTTAGCGTTAGGGTTAGGGATAGGGCTAAGTTAGGGCTATGGTTAGGGTTAGGGTTAGTGCTAAGGCTAGGGCTAGGGTTAGGGCTAGGGCCAGATCTAGGGCTAGGTCTAGGGCTAGGGCTAGGCCTAGGGCTAGGCCTAGGGCTAGGGCTAGGGCTAGGGTTAGGGTTAGGGTTAAGTATAGGGCTAGGTTTAGGGCTAGGGCTAGGGTTAGGGTTAGGGTTAGGGTTAGGTCTAGGGCTAGGGCTAGTGCTAGGGTTAGGGCTAGGGTTAGGTTTAGGGTTAGGCCTAAGGATAGGGCTAGGTTTAGGGTTAAGCTTAGGGTTAGGGTTAGGGTTAGGGCTAGGGTTAGGGTTAGGGTTAGGGTAGGGCTAGGGCTAGGGCTAGGGCTAGGGCTAGGGTTAGGGCTAGGGTTACGGTTAGAGATAGTGTTAGTGTTAAGGTTAGGGCTAGGGCTAGGGTTAGGGCTTGGGTTAGGTTTAGGGTAAGGGCTAGGGATAGGGCTAGGGCTAGGGCTAGGGCTAGGGCTAGGGTTAGGGTTAGAGTTAGGGTTAGGGCTAGGGCTAGGGTTAGGGTTAGGGTTAGGGTCAGGGTTAGGGCTAGGGCTAGGGCTAGGGCTAGGGTTAGGGTTAGGGCTAGGGCTAGGGCTAGGGCTAGGGTTAGGGCTAGGGCTAGGGCTAGTGCCAGGGTTAGAGCTAGGGCTAGGTTTAGGTTTAGGGTTAGGGCTAGGGCTAGGGTTAGGGTTAGGTTTAGGGCTAGGGCTAGGGCTAGGGCTAGGGTTAGGGCGAGGTTTAGGGTTAGTGTTAGGGCTAGGGCTAGGGCTAGGGTTAGGGTTAAGGTTAGTGTTAGTGTTAGGATAGGGCTATGGTTAGGGTTAGGGTTATGTCTAGGGCTAGGGCTAGGGCTAGGCATAGGGTTAGGGCTAGGGTTAGGGTTAGGGTTAGGGCTAGGGTTAGGGCTAGGTTACGGTTAAGGTAGGGTTAGGGTTACGGTTAGGGCTAGGGCTAGGGCTAGGTGTAGGGTTAGGGTTAGGGCTAGGGTTAGGGTTAGATTTAGGGCCAGGGCTAGGGCTAGGGCTAGGGTTAGGGCTAGGGCTAGGGCTAGTACCAGGGCTAGAGCTAGGGCTAGGGTTAGGGTAAGGGGTTAGGTTAGGGCTAGGGCTAGTGTTAGGGTTAGGGTTAGGCTAGGGCTAGGGCTAGGGCTAGGGATAGGGTTAGGGCTAGGGTTAGGGTTACGTTTAGGGTTAGGACTAGGGCTCGGGCTAGGGCTAGGGCTAGGGTTAGGATTAGGGTTAGGGTAATTATTAGGGCTAGGGGCTAGGGTTAGGTTTAGGGTTAGGGGTAGGTTTAGTGCAAAGGCTAGGGCTAGGGTTAGGGCTAGGTTACGGTTAAGGTAGGGTTAGGGTTACGGTTAGGGCTAGGGCTAGGACTAGGGGTAGGATTAGGGTTAGAGTTAGGATTAGGGCTAGGGCTTGGGTTAGGGTTAGGTTTAGGGTTAGGGCTAGGGATAGGGCTGTGGCTAGGGCTAGGGCTAGGCCTAGGGTTAGGGTTAGTGTTAGGGTTAGTGCTTAAGTCTAGGGCTAGGTCTAGGGCTAGGGCTAGGCTCTATGGCTAGGCCTAGGGTTAGGGCTAGTGCTAGGGTTAGGGTTAGGGTTAAGTATAGGGCTAGAGTTAGGGCTAGGGCTAGGGTTAGGTTTAGGGTTAGGGTTAGGGCTAGGCCTAGGGCTAGGCATAGGGTTAGGCCTAGGGCAATGGCTAGGTTTAGGGTTAAGTTTAGGGTTAGAGTTAG
>OX463233.1:108142564-108147564 GCA_949820135.1 Sylvilagus floridanus | reverse complement strand
GCTAGGGTTAGGGTTAGGGTTAGGATTAGGATTAGTTTTAGGGCTACGGCTAGGGTTAGGGTTAGGGTTAGGTTTAGGGCTAGGATTAGGGCTAGTGCTAGGGTTAGTGGTAGGGCTAGGGCTAGGGCTAGGGCTAGGGTTAGGGTTATGGTTAGGTTTAGGGCTAGGCCTAGGTTTATGGCTATGATTAGTTTTAGGGATAGCGCTAGGGCTAGGGCTGGGGCAAGTCTAGGGCTAGGTTTAGTTTTAGGGCTAGGACTAGCGCTAGGGTTAGGGTTAAGGTTAGGGTTAGGGTTAGGGCTAGGGTTAGGGTTAGAGATAGGGTTAGTGTTAGGGTTAGGGCTAGGGCTAGGGTTAGGTTTAGCGTTAGGGTTATGGCTAGGGTTAGGGTTAGAGATATGGTTAGGGCTAGGGTTAGGGCTAGGGCTCGGGCTAGGGTTAGGGTTAGGGTTAGGGCTAGGGCTAGGGCTGGCGCTAGGTCTAGGGCTAGGGATGGGGCTAGTGCTAGGGTTAGGATTAGGGTTAGGGATAGGGCTAGGGTTAGGGCCATGTTTAGGTTTAGAGTTAGGGCTAGGGCTAGGCCTCGGGCTAGGGCTAGTGTTAGGGTTAGCGTTAGGGTTAGAGTTAGGGCTAGGGCTTGGGTTAGGTTTAGGTTTAGGGTTAGGGCTAGGGCTAGGGCTAGACTAGGGCTAGGGCTAGGGTTAGGGTTAGGGTTATGGTTACGGTTAGGGGTAAGGCTAGGGCTGGCACAAGTCTAGGACTAGGGCTAAGGCTAGGGCTAGGGTTAGCGTTAGGGTTAGGGATAGGGCTAAGTTAGGGCTATGGTTAGGGTTAGGGTTAGTGCTAAGGCTAGGGCTAGGGTTAGGGCTAGGGCCAGATCTAGGGCTAGGTCTAGGGCTAGGGCTAGGCCTAGGGCTAGGCCTAGGGCTAGGGCTAGGGCTAGGGTTAGGGTTAGGGTTAAGTATAGGGCTAGGTTTAGGGCTAGGGCTAGGGTTAGGGTTAGGGTTAGGGTTAGGTCTAGGGCTAGGGCTAGTGCTAGGGTTAGGTCTAGGGTTAGGTTTAGGGTTAGGCCTAGGGATAGGGCTAGGTTTAGGGTTAAGCTTAGGGTTAGGGTTAGGGTTAGGGCTAGGGTTAGGGTTAGGGTTAGGGTAGGGCTAGGGCTAGGGCTAGGGCTAGGGCTAGGGTTAGGGCTAGGGTTAGGGTTAGGGTTAGGGTTAGGGTTTGGGCCAGGGCTAGGGCTAGGCTAGGGTTAGGGTTAGGGCTAGGGCTAGGGCTAGTTTACGGTTAAGGTAGGTTTAGGGTTAGGGTTAGGGCTAGGGCTATGGCTAGGGCTAGGGTTATGGCTAGGGCTAGGGTTAGGATTAGGGTTAGGGATAGGGCTAGGGTTAGGGCTAGGTTTAGGTTTAGGGTTAGGGCTAGGGATAGGGCTAAGGCTAGGTCTAAGTCTAGGGTTAGGGTTAGGGTTAGGGCTAGGGTTAGGTTTATTATTAGGGCTAGGGATAGGGCTAGGGTTAGGGCTAGGGTTATGTTTAGGTTTAGGGGTAGGGATAGGGCTACGGCTAGGTCTAAGTCTAGGGTTAGAGCTAGGGCTAGGGTTAGGGCTAGGGTTAGGTTTATTATTAGGGCTAGGGATAGGGCTAGGGCTAGGTCTAGGGCTAGGGTTAGGGTTAGGGTTAGGGATAGGGTTAGGGTTAGTGCAAACGCTAGGGCTAGGGCTAGGGCTAGGGCTAGGGTTATGGCTAGGTTACGGTGAAGGTAGGGTTAGGGTTACGGTTAGGGCTAGGGCTAGGACTAGGGGTAGGGTTAGGGTTAGGGTTAGGGCTAGGGCTAGGGATAGGGCTAGGGTTAGGGTTAGGGTTAGGGTTAGGGTTAGGGCTAGGGCTAGGGCTGTGGCTAGGGCTAGGGCTAGGGTTAGGGTTAGGGTTAGGGTTAGGTTTAGGGCTAGGGCTAGGGCTAGGGCTAGGGCTAGTGCTAGGGCTAGGGTTAGGGTTAGGGTTAGTGCTAAGGCTAGGGCTAGGTCTAGGCCTAGGGCTAGGGCTAGGGCTAGGTTTAGGGCTAGAGTTAGGTTTAGGGTTAGGCCTAGGGCTAGGGCTAGTTTTAGGGTTAAGTTTAGGGTTAGGGCTAGGGTTAGGGTTGGGGTTAGGGTTAGGGCTAGGGCTAGGGCTAGGGCCAGGGCTAGAGTTAGGGCTAGAGTCAGGGTTAGGGTTAGGGTTAGGTCTAGGTGTAGGGTTAGGGTTAGGGTTAGGGCTAGGTCTAGGGCTAGGGCTAGGTTTAGGGTTAGAGCTAGGGTTAGGGTTAGAGATAGGGTTTGGGTTAGGGTTAGGCCTAGGGCTAGGGTAAGGGCTAGGGTTAGGTTTAGGGTTAGGGTAGGGCTAGGGCTAGGGCTAGGGCTACGGCTAGGGTTAGGGTTAGGGTTAGGGTTAGGGCTAGGGCTAGGGCTAGGGTTAGGGTTAGGGCTAGTGTTAGGGTTAGAGATAGGGTTAGGGTTAGGGTTAGGGCTAGGGCTAGGGCTAGGGTTAGGGTTAGTGTTAGGGCTAGGGCTAGGGCTAGGGTTAGGGTTAGGAAGAGGGCTAGGGCTAGGGCCAAGGCTAGAGCTAGGGCTAGGGTTAGGGTTAGGGTTAGGGCTAGGGCTAGGGTTAGTGTTAGGATTAGGGTTAAGGATAGGGCTAGGGTTTGGGCTAGGGTTAGGGTTACGGTTAGGGCTAGGGCTAGGGCTAGGGTTAGGGTTAGGGTTAGGGTTATTATTAGGGCTAGGGCTAGGGTTATTGTTATGGTTAGCGATAGGGCTAGGGTTAGGGTTAGAGTTAGGCTTAGGGCTAGGGCTAGGGCTGTGGCTAGGGGTAGGGCTAGGGCTAGGGTTAGGGCTAGGGCTAGCCTTAGGGTTATTCTTAGGGTTAGGGTTAGGGTTAGGGTTAGGGTTAGGGTTAGGGCTAGGGCTAGGGCTAGGGCTAGGGTTAGGGTTAGGGCTAGGGTTAGGTTAGAGATAGGGTTTGGGTTAGTATTAGGGCTAGGGCTAGGGTAAGTTATAGCGTTAGTTTTAGGGTTAGGTCTAGGGCTAGGGCTAGGGCTAGGGCTAGGGCTAGGGTTAGGGTTAGGGTTAGGGCTAGGGCTAGGTCTAGGGTTAGGGTTAGGTCTAGGGTTAGGGTTAGAGATAGGGTTAGGGTTAGGGCTAGGGCTAGTGTTAGGATTAGGTTTAGGGTTAGGGCTAGGGCTAGGGCTAGGGTTAGGGTTCGGGCTAGGGCTAGGGCTAGTGCCAAGTCTAGAGCTAGGGCTAGGGTTAGGGTTAGGGTTAGGGCTAGGGCTAGGGTTAGGGTTAGGATTAGGGTTAGGGATAGGGTTAGGGATAGGGCTAGGGTTAGGTTTACGGTTAGGGCTAGGGCTAGGGCTAGTGTTATGGTTAGGGTTAGGGTTATTATTAGGGCTAGGGCTAGGGTTAGTGTTAGGTTTAGGGATAGGGCTAGGGTTAGGGTTAGTTTTAGGGTTAGGGCTAGGGCTAGGGCTGGTGCTAGGGCTACGGCTAGGGCTAGGGTTAGGATTAGAGTTAGGGATAGGGCTAGGGTTAGGGCTAGAGTTAGGTTTAGGGTTAGGGCTAGGGATAAGGCTAGGGCTAAGGCTAGGATTAGGGCTAGGGTTAGGGTTAGGGTTAGGGCTAGGACTAAGTTTACGGTTACGGTTAGGGTTAGGGCTAGGGCTAGGACTAGGGCTAGGGTTAGGGTTAAGTCTAGGGTTAGGGTTAGAGATAAGGTTAGGGTTAGGGTTAGGGTAGGGCTAGGGTTAGGGTTAGGGTTAAGGCTAGGGCTAGGGACAGGGCTAGGGCTAGGGTTAGGGTTATTATTAGGGCTAGGGCTAGGGTTAGTGTTAGGTTTAGGTATAGGGCTAAGGTTAGGGTTAGTTTTAGGGTTAGGGCTAAGGCTAGGGCTGGTGCTAGGGCTACGGCTAGGGCTAGGGTTAGGATTAGGGTTAGGGATAGTGCTAGGGTTAGGGCTAGAGTTAGGTTTAGGGTTAGGTCTAGGGATAAGGCTAGGGCTAGGGCTAGGATTAGGGCTAGGGTTAGGGTTAGGGTTAGGGCTAGGACTAGGTTTACGGTTACGGTTAGGGTTAGGGCTAGGGCTAGGACTAGGGCTAGGGTTAGTGTTAAGTCTAGGTTTAGGGTTAGAGATAGGGTTAGGGTTAGGGTTAGGGTAGGGCTAGGGTTAGGGTTAGCGTCAGGGTTAGGGCTAGGGCAAGGGCTATGGCTAGGGTTAAGGTTAAGGCTAGGGCTAGGGCCAGGGCTAGGGCTAGGGCTAGGGTTAGGGTTAGGTTTATGGCTAGGGCTAGGTTTAGGGTTAGGGTTAGGGTTAGGGCTAGGGCAAGGACCAGGTTTAGGGCTAGGTTTAGGGTTAGGGTTAGGGCTAGGGGTAGGGCTAGGGTTAGGGTTAGTGTAGGGCTAGGGCTAGGGCTAGGTTACGGTTATGGTAGGTTTAGGGTTAGGGTTAGGGCTAGGTCTAGGGCTAGGGCTAGGGTTAGGGTTAGGGCTAGGGCTAGGGCTAGGGCTAGGGTTAGGGTTAGGGTTAGGGTTAGGGCTTGGATTAGGGCTAGGGCTAGGATTAGGTATAGGGTTAGGGCTAGGGCTAGGGCTAGGGTTATGGCTTGGATTAGGTTAGGGTTTTGGCTAGGGCTAGTGCTGGGGATAGGGCTAGGGCTAGGGCTAGGGTTAGGGCTAGGGCTAGGGCTGGCGCTAGGGCTAGGGCTAGGGATGGAGCTAGGGCTAGGGTTAGGATTAGGGTTAGGTATAGGGCTAGGGTAGGGCTAGGGTTAGATTTAGGGTTAGGGCTAGGGCTAGGCCTATGGCTAGGGCTAGGGTTAGGGTTAGGGCTAGGTTAGGGCTAGGGCTAAGGCTAGGGTTAGGGTTAGGGTTAGGGTTAGGGTTATGGTTATGGTTAGGGATAAGGCAAGGCCTGGCACAAGGGCTAGGGCTAGGGCTAGGGCTAGGGCTTTGGCTAGGGCTAGGGTTAGGGTTA
>OX463233.1:108135064-108137564 GCA_949820135.1 Sylvilagus floridanus | reverse complement strand
TAGGGCTAGGGCTCGGGTTAGGGTTCGGGTTACGGTTAGGGTTAGGTCTAGGGCTAGGGCTAGGTCTAGGGCTAGGTTTAGGGTAGGGTTAGGGTTAGGGTTAGGGTTAGGGTTAGGGCTAGGGTTAGGGTTAGGGTTAGGGTCAGGGCTAGGGCTAGGGCTTGGGCTAGGGCTAGGGTTAGGTTTAGGGTTAGGGGTAGGGTTATGGTTAGGGCTAGGGCTAGGGTTCGGGTTAGGGTTCGGTTTCGGTTTAGGGTTAGGTTTAGGGTTAGGTTTAGGGCTACGGATAGGGTTAGGGTTAGGGCTAGGGTTAGGGCTAGGGCTAGGGCTAGGGCTAGGGCTAGGGCTAGTGTTAGGGTTAGGGTTAGGGCTACAGCTAGGGCTAGGGCTAGGGCTAGGGTTAGGGCTAGGGCTAGGGTTAGTGTTAGGGTTAGGGTTAGGGCTAGAGCTTGGGCTGGGGCTAGTGCTAGGGCTCGGGCGAGGGCTAGGGCTAGGTCTAGGGCTAGAATTAGGGTTAGATTTAGGGTTAGGTTTAGGTCTAGGGCTAGGGTTAGGGTTAGGGTTAGGGTTAGGGTTAGGGCTAGGCCTAGGGCAAAGGCTAGGGCTAGGGCAAGGGTTAGGGATAGGGCTAGGGCTAGGGTTAGGGTTAGGGTTAGGGTTAGGGTTAGTTCTACGGCTAGGGTTAGGTCTTGGGCTAGGTCTAGGGTTAGGGTTAGGGTTAGGTTTAGGGCTAGGCTTTTGGTTAGGGTTAGGGTTAGGGCTAGGGCTAGGGCTAGGGCTAGGGTTACGGTTAGTGTTGGGGTTAGGGCTAGGGCTAGGGTTAGGATTAGGGCTAGGGCTAGACTAGGGCTAGGGCTAGGGTTAGGGTTAGGGTTAGGGTTAGGGCTAGCTTACGGTTAGGGCAAGGGTTAGGGTTAGGGTTAGGATTAGAGTTAGGGCTAGGGCTAGGGTTAGGGTTAGGGTAAGGGCTAGGGCTAGGGTTAGGGTTAGGGTTAGGGTTAGGGTTAGGGCTAGGGTTAGGGTTAGGGTTAGGGCTAGGGCTACGCTTCGGGCTAAGGCTAAGGCTAGGTCTAGGGCTAGGGTTAGGGTTAGGTTGAGGGATTGGGCTAGGGCTAGGCCTAGGGCTAGGGTCAGGGTTAGGGTTAGCGTTAGGGCTGGGGCTGGGGCTGGGGCTAGTGCTAGGGCTCGGGCGAGGGCTAGGGCTAGGTGTAGGGCTAGGGTAGGGTTAGATTTAGGGTTAGGGTTAGGGCTAGGGCTAGGGTTAGGGTTAGGGTTAGGGTTAGGTCAAGGCCTAGGGTTAGGGCTAGGGTTAGGGATAGGGTTAGGGTTAGGGCTAGGGCTAGGGTTAGGGTTAGGGCTAAGATTAGGGTTAGGGCTAGTGCTAGGGTTAGGTCTAGGGCTAGGGTTAGGTCTAGGGCTAGGGATAGGGCTAGGATTAGGGCTAGGGTTAGGGCTAGGGCTAGGGCTAGCGTTAGGGTTAGGGTTAGGGTTAGGGCTAGGGTTAGGGTTAGGGTTAGGGCTAGGGCTACGCTTCGGGCTAAGGCTAAGGCTAGGTCTAGGTCTAGGGTTAGGGTTAGGTTTAGGGATAGGGCTAGGGCTAGGGCTAGGGCTAGGGTCAGGGTTAGGGTTAGCGTTAGGGCTAGGGCTGGGGCTGGGGCTAGTGCTAGGGCTCGGGCGAGGGCTAGGGCTAGGTGTAGGGCTAGGGTTAGGGTCAGATTTAGGGTTAGGGTTAGGGCTAGGGCTAGGGTTAGGGTTAGGGTTAGGCTTAGGGTTAGGTCAAGGCCTAGGGCTAGGGCTAGGGTTAGGGATAGGTTAGGGTTAGGGCTAGGGCTAGGGTTAGGGTTAGGGCTAAGATTCGGGTTAGGGCTAGGGCTAGGGTTAGGTCTAGGGCTAGGGTTAGGGCTATGGCTAGGGATAGGGCTAGGATTAGGGCTAGGGTTAGGGCTAGGGCTAGTGCTAGGGTTAGGGTTACGGTTAGTGCTAGGGCTAGGGCTAGGGTTCGGGTTAGGGTTCGGGTTCGGTTTAGGGTTAGGTTTAGGGCTATGGTTAGGGTTCGGTTTAGTGCTAGGGTTAGCTCTAGGGCTAATGCTAGGGCTAGGGTTAGGGCTAGTGTTAGGGTTAGGGCTACAGCTAGGGCTAGGGCTAGGGCTAGTGTTAGGGATAGGGTTAGGGTTAGGGCTAGGGCTAGGGTTAGGGTTAGGGCTAAGATTAGGGCTAGGGCTAGGGCTAGGGCTAGGGCTAGGGCTAGGGTTAGGGCTAGGGCTAGTGCTAGGGCTAGGATTAGGGCTAGGGTTAGTGCTAGGGCTAGGGCTATTGCTCGGGTTAGGGTTACGGTTAGTGCTAGGGCTAGGGCTAGGGTTCGGGTTAGGGTTCGGTTTCGATTTAGGGTTAGGTTTAGGGCTAGGGTTAGGGTTCGGGTTAGTGCTAGGGTTAGGTCTAGGGCTAGGGCTAGGGCTAGGGCTAGGGCTAGGGCTAGGGCTAGTGTTAGGGTTAGGGCTAC
>OX463233.1:108125064-108127564 GCA_949820135.1 Sylvilagus floridanus | reverse complement strand
CTAAGGCTAGGGTAAGGGCTAGGGTTAGGGTTAGGGCTCGGGCTAGGGTTAGGGTTAGGGTTAGGGTTAGGTTTAGGTCTAGGGATAGGGTTAGGTCTTGGGCTAGGGCTAGGGTTAGGGTTAGGGTTAGGTTTAGGGCTAGGCTTAGGGTTAGGGTTAGGGTTAGGGCTAGGGCTAGGGCTAGGGTTAGGGTTAGGGTTAGGTTTAGGGCTAGGCCTAGGGCTAGGGTTAGGGTTAGGGCTAGGGCTAGGGCTAAGGCTAGGGCTAGGGTTAGGGTTAGGGCTAGGGCTAGGGCTAGGCCTAGGGCTAGGGCTAGGGTTAGGGTTAGGGCTAGGGCTAGGGCTAGGCCTAGGGCTAGGGTTAGGGCTAGGGTTAGGGTTAGGGCTAGGGTTAGGGTTAGGATTAGGGTTAGGTTTAGGGTTAGGGCTAGGGTTAGGGTTAGGTTTAGGGTTCGGGCTAGGGCTAGGGCTAGGGCTCTGGTTAGGGTTCGGGTTACGGTTAGGGTTAGGTCTAGGGCTAGGGCTAGGTCTAGGGCTAGGTTTAGGGTAGGGTTAGGGTTAGGGTTAGGGTTAGGGTTAGGGCTAGGGTTAGGGTTAGGGTTAGGGTCAGGGCTAGGGCTAGGGCTTGGGCTAGGGCTAGGGTTAGGTTTAGGGTTAGGGTTAGGGTTATGGTTAGGGCTAGGGCTAGGGTTCGGGTTAGGGTTCGGTTTCGGTTTAGGGTTAGGTTTAGGGTTAGGTTTAGGGCTACGGATAGGGTTAGGGTTAGGGCTAGGGTTAGGGCTAGGGCTAGGGCTAGGGCTAGGGCTAGGGCTAGTGTTAGGGTTAGGGTTAGGGCTACAGCTAGGGCTAGGGCTAGGGCTAGGGTTCGGGCTAGGGCTAGGGTTAGTGTTAGGGTTAGGGTTAGGGCTAGAGCTTGGGCTGGGGCTAGTGCTAGGGCTCGGGCGAGGGCTAGGGCTAGGTCTAGGGCTAGAATTAGGGTTAGATTTAGGGTTAGGTTTAGGTCTAGGGCTAGGGTTAGGGTTAGGGTTAGGGTTAGGGTTAGGGCTAGGCCTAGGGCAAAGGCTAGGGCTAGGGCAAGGGTTAGGAATAGGGCTAGGGCTAGGGTTAGTGTTAGGGTTAGGGTTAGTGTTAGTTCTAGGGCTAGGGTTAGGTCTTGGGCTAGGTCTAGGGTTAGGGTTAGGGTTAGGTTTAGGGCTAGGCTTTTGGTTAGGGTTAGGGTTAGGGCTAGGGCTAGGGCTAGGGCTAGGGTTACGGTTAGTGTTGGGGTTAGGGCTAGGGCTAGGGTTAGGATTAGGGCTAGGGCTAGACTAGGGCTAGGGCTAGGGTTAGGGTTAGGGTTAGGGTTAGGGCTAGCTTACGGTTAGGGCAAGGGTTAGGGTTAGGGTTAGGATTAGAGTTAGGGCTAGGGCTAGGGTTAGGGCTAGGGTAAGGGCTAGGGCTAGGGTTAGGGTTAGGGTTAGGGTTAGGGTTAGGGCTAGGGTTAGGGTTAGGGTTAGGGCTAGGGCTACGCTTCGGGCTAAGGCTAAGGCTAGGTCTAGGGCTAGGGTTAGGGTTAGGTTGAGGGATTGGGCTAGGGCTAGGCCTAGGGCTAGGGTCAGGGTTAGGGTTAGCGTTAGGGCTGGGGCTGGGGCTGGGGCTAGTGCTAGGGCTCGGGCGAGGGCTAGGGCTAGGTGTAGGGCTAGGGTTAGGGTTAGATTTAGGGTTAGGGTTAGGGCTAGGGCTAGGGTTAGGGTTAGGGTTAGGTCAAGGCCTAGGGCTAGGGCTAGGGTTAGGGATAGGGTTAGGGTTAGGGCTAGGGCTAGGGTTAGGGTTAGGGCTAAGATTAGGGTTAGGGCTAGTGCTAGGGTTAGGTCTAGGGCTAGGGTTAGGTCTAGGGCTAGGGATAGGGCTAGGATTAGGGCTAGGGTTAGGGCTAGGGCTAGGGCTAGCGTTAGGGTTAGGGTTAGGGTTAGGGCTAGGGTTAGGGTTAGGGTTAGGGCTAGGGCTACGCTTCGGGCTAAGGCTAAGGCTAGGTCTAGGTCTAGGGTTAGGGTTAGGTTTAGGGATAGGGCTAGGGCTAGGGCTAGGGCTAGGGTCAGGGTTAGGGTTAGCGTTAGGGCTGGGGCTGGGGCTGGGGCTAGTGCTAGGGCTCGGGCGAGGGCTAGGGCTAGGTGTAGGGCTAGGGTTAGGGTCAGATTTAGGGTTAGGGTTAGGGCTAGGGCTAGGGTTAGGGTTAGGGTTACGCTTAGGTTTAGGTCAAGGCCTAGGGCTAGGGCTAGGGTTAGGGATAGGTTAGGGTTAGGGCTAGGGCTAGGGTTAGGGTTAGGGCTAAGATTCGGGTTAGGGCTAGGGCTAGGGTTAGGTCTAGGGCTAGGTTTAGGGCTATGGCTAGGGATAGGGCTAGGATTAGGGCTAGGGTTAGGGCTAGGGCTAGTGCTAGGGTTAGGGTTACGGTTAGTGCTAGGGCTAGGGCTAGGGTTCGGGTTAGGGTTCGGGTTCGGTTTAGGGTTAGGTTTAGGGCT
>OX463233.1:108115064-108117564 GCA_949820135.1 Sylvilagus floridanus | reverse complement strand
TTAGGGTTCGGGCTAGGCTTCGGGCTAGGGCTAGGGCTAGGGCTAGGGTTAGGGTTAGGGCTAGGTCTAGGGTTAGGGTTAGGGTTAGGGTTAGGGCTAGTGCTAGGGTTAGGTCTAGGGCTAGGTCTAGGGTTAGGGTTAGGGTTAGGGTTAGGTTTAGGGCTAGGCTTAGGGTTAGGGTTAGGGCAAGGGCTAGGGCTAGGGCTAGCGCTAGGGCTAGGGTTAGGGTTAGGGCTAGGGCTAGGTCTAGGGCAAAGCTAGTGTTAGGGTTAGGGCTAGGGTAGGGCTAGGGCTAGGTTTATGGTGATGTTTAGGGCTAGGGCTAGGGTTAGGGTTAGTGTTAGGGTTAGGGCTAGGGCTAGGCCAAGGTTTAGGGTTAGGATTAGGGTTAGGGCTAGGGCTAGGGTTAGGGCAAGTGCTAGGGTTAGGGTTAGGGTTAGGGTTAGGGATAGTGCTAGGGTTAGGCCTCGGGCTAGGGTTAGGGATAGGGCTAGAGTTAGTGTTAGTGTTAGGGTTAAGGCTACGGCTAGGGCTAGGGCTACGGCTAGGTCTAAGGCTAGGGTTAGGGATAGATCTAGGGTTAGGGTTAGGGTTATCGTTAGGGCTAGGTCTAAGACTAGGGCTAGGGCTAGGGCTACGTTTAGGGTTTGGGTTAGGGCTAGGGTTAGGGTTGGGGTTTTAGTTAGGACAAGGGCTAGGGCTATGGCTTGGGCTAGGAGTAGGGCTAGGGTTAGGGTTAGGACTAGGGCTAGGGCTAGGCTAGGGCTAGGTTTAGGTTTAGGGCTAGGGCTAGGTCTAGGCCTAGGGCTAGGGTTAGGGCTAGGGTTAGGGTTAGGGCTAGGGTTAGGGTTAGGATTAGGGTTAGGGTTAGGGTTAGGGCTAGGGTTAGGGTTAGGGTTAGGGTTAGGGCTAGGGCTAGGGCTAGGGCTATGTCTAGGGTTACGGTTAGTGTTATGGTTAGGGTTAGGGCTAGGGCTAGGCCTAGGGTTAGGGCTATTGTTAGGGTTCGGGCTAGGGTTAGGGCAAGGGTTACGGTTAGGGCTAGGGTTAGGTTTAGGGTTAGAGTAAGGGCTAGGGCTAGGGTTAGGGTTAGGGTTAGGGTTAGGGCTAGGGTTAGGGTTAGGGTTAGGGTTAGGATTAGGGCTAGGGCTAGGGCTTGGGCTAGGGCTAGTGTTAGGTTTAGGGTTAGGGTTAGGGTTATGGTTAGGGCTAGGGCTAGGGCTAGGTTTAGGGCTAGAGGTAGGGCTAGGGCTAGGGCTAGGCTTAAGGATAGGGTTAGGGTTAGGGCTAGGGTTAGGGCTAGGGCTAGGGCTAGGGCTAGGGCTAGGGTTAGGGTTATGGTTAGGGTTATGGTTAAGGCTAGGGCTAGGGCTAGGTCTAGGGCTAGGGCTATTTTTAGGGTTCGTGTTAGGGTTAGGGCTACGGTTACGGTTAGGGCTAGGGTTAGGTTTAGGGTTAGAGTAAGGGCTAGGGCTAGGGTTAGGGTTAGGGTTAGGGTTAGGGTTAGGGCTAGGGTTAGGGTTAGGGTAAGGGTTAGGACTAGGGCTAGGGCTTCTGCTAGGGCTAGGGTTAGGTTTAGGGTTAGGGTTAGGGTTATGGTTAGGGCTAGAGCTAGGGCTAGGGTTAGGGCTAGGGGTAGGGCTAGGGCTAGGGCTAGGCTTAAGGTTAGGGTTAGGGTTGGGGCTAGGGCTAGGGCTAGGGCTAGGGCTAGGGTTAGTGTTATGGTTAGGGTTATGGTTAAGGCTAGGACTAGGGCTAGGTCTAGGTCTAGGGTTAGGTCTAGGGCTAGGGTTAGGGTTTTGGTTAGGTTTAGGGTTAGGTTTAGGGCTAGGGATAGGGTTAGGGTTAGGGCTAGGGCTAGGGTTAGTTTTAGGGTTAGGGTTAGGGCTAGGGCTGGGGCTGGGGCTAGTGCAAGGCTCGGGCGAGGGCTAGGGCTAGGGCTAGGGCTAGGATTAGGGTTAGATTTAGGGTTAGGGTTAAGTCTAGGGCTAGGGTTAGGGTTAGGGTTAGGGTTAGGATTAGGGCTAGGCCTAGGGCTAAGGCTAGGGCTAGGGCTAGCGTTAGGTTTAGGGCTACGGCTAGGGTTAGGGTTAGGGTTAGGGTTAGGGTTAGGTCTAGGGCTAGGCTTAGGGTTAGGGTTAGGGTTAGGGCTAGGGCTAGGGCTAGGGCTAGGGTTAGGGTTAGTGTTAGGGTTAGGGCTAGGGCTAGGGTTAGGATTAGGGCTAGCTTAGGGTTAGGGCTAGGGTTAGGGTAAGGGTTAGTGTTAGGGCTAGGGCTAGGCTTAGGGTTAGGGTTAGGGCTAGGGTTAAGGTTAGTGTTAGGGTTAGGGCTAGGGCTAGGTCTACGGCTAGGTTTAGGGTTAGGGATAGGGCTAGAGCTAGGGCTAGGTTTAGGGTTAGGGATAGGGTTAGGGCTAGGGCTAGGGCTAGGGCTAGGGCTAGGGTTAGGGTTAGGGCTAGGGCTAGGACTAGTTTTAGGGTTAGGATTAGTATTAGGGTTA
>OX463233.1:108107564-108110064 GCA_949820135.1 Sylvilagus floridanus | reverse complement strand
GGGTTAGGGTTAGGGCTAGGCCTAGGGCTAAGGCTACGGCTAGGTCTAGGGTTAGGGTTAGGGCTAGGGCTAGGGTTAGGGTTAGGGTTAGGGTTAGGTCTAGGGCTTCGGTTAGGTCTAGGGCTAGGGCTAGGGTTATGGTTAGGGTTATGTTTAGGTCTAGGCTTAGGGTTAGGGTTAGGGTTAGGGCTAGGGCTAGGGCTAGGGCTAGGGTTAGGGTTAGTGTTAGGGTTAGGGCTAGGGCTAGGGTAGGATTAGGGCTAGGGCTAGACTAGGGCTAGGGCTAGGGTTAGGGTTAGGGTTAGGGTTAGGGCTAGCTTAGGGTTAGGGCTAGGGTTAGGGTTAGGGTTAGGGTTAGTGTTAGGGCTAGGGCTAGGGTTAGGGTTAGGGTTAGGGCTAGGGTTAGGGTTAGTGTTAGGGTTAGGGCTAGGGCTAGACCTAGGGCTAGGTTTAGGGTTAGGGATAGGGCTAGGGCTAGGGCTAGGTTTAGGGTTAGGGATAGGGTTAGGGCTAGGGTTGGGCTAGGGCTAGGGTTAGTTTTAGTGCTAGGACTAGAACTAGGTTTAGGGTTAGTGTTAGTGTTAGGGCAAGGGCAGGGTTAGGGTTAATGTTAGGGATAGGGCTAGGGCTAGGGCTTGGCCAAGGGTTAGGGTTAGGATTAGGGTTAGGGCTAGGGCTAGGGTTAGGCCTAGTGCTAGGGTTAGGGTTAGGGTTAGGGTTAGGGTTAGGTTTAGGGCTAGGGCTAGGGCTAGGGTTAGGGTTAGGGTTAGGGCTAGGGCTGGGGCTGGGGCTAGTGCTAGGGCTCGGGCGAGGGCTAGGGCTAGGGCTAGGGCTAGGATTATGGTTAGTTTTAGGGTTAGGGTTAAGTCTAGGGCTAGGGTTAGGGTTAGGGTTAGGGCTAGGGTTTGGGCTAGGGCTATGGTTAGGTTTAGGGATATGATTACGGTTAGGGCTAGGGCTAGGGCTAGGGCTAGGTTTAGGGTTAGGGATAGGGCTAGGGCTAGGGCTAGGTTTAGGGTTAGGGATAGGGTTAGGGCTAGGGCTAGGGCTAGGGCTAGGGTTAGTTTTAGGGCTAGGGCTAGGACTAGGTTAAGGGTTAGGGTTAGTGTTAGGGCTAGGGCAGGGTTAGAGTTAATGTTAGGGATAGGGCTAGGGCTAGGGCTTGGCCAAGGGTTAGGGTTAGGGTTAGGGTTAGGGTTAGGGTTAGGGTTAGGGCTAGGGCTAGGGCTAGGGTTAGGGTTAGGGTTAGGGATAGTGCTAGGGTTAGGCCTCGGGCTAGGGTTAGGGATAGGGCTAGAGTTAGGGTTAGGGTTACGGTTAAGGCTACGGCTAGGTCTAGGGCTACGGTTAGGGCTAAGCTTAGGGTCAGGGTTAGAGCTAGGGTTAGGGTTACGGTTATGGTTAGGGCTAGGTCTAGGACTAGGGCTAGGGCTAGGGCTAGGGTTAATGTTAGGGTTAGGGCAAGGGTTAGGGTTGGGGTTAGGGTTAGGATTAGGGCTAGGGCTAGGGCTTGGGCTAGGGATAGGGCTAGGGTTAGGGTTAGGGCTAGGGCTAGGGCTAGGGCTAGGGCTAGGTCTAGGGCTAGGGTTAGGGTTAGGGCTAGGGCTAGGGTTAGGGTTAGGGCTAGGGCTAGGGCTAGGTCTAGGGTTAGGTTTAGGGTTAGGGCTAGGGTTAGGTTTAGGGTTAGAGTAACGGCTAGGGCTAGGGTTAGGGTTAGAGTTAGGGTTAGGGCTAGGGTTAGGTTTAGGGTTAGAGTAAGTGCTAGGTCTAGGGTTAGGTTTAGGTTTAGGGCTAGGGTTAGGGTTAGGGTTAGGGCTAGGGCAAGGGCTTGGGCTAGGGCTAGGGTTAGGTTTAGGTTTAGGGTTAGGTTTTGGTTAGGGCTAGGGGTAGGGCTAGGGCTAGGGCAAGGGTTAGGGCTAGGGGTAGGGCTAGGGCTAGGCTTAAGGTTAGGGTTAGGGTTAGGGCTAGGGCTAGGGCTAGTGTTAGGGTTAGGGTTAGGGTTATGGTTAGGGCTAGGGCTAGGGCTACGTCTAGGTTTAGGGCTAGTGCTAGGGTTAGGGTTAGGGTTAGGATTAGGGTTAGGGTGAGGGCTAGGGCTAGGGTTAGCTCTAGGGTTAAGGCTAGGGCTAGGGTTAGGGCTAGACTAGTGCTAAGGCTAGGGTTAGGGTTAGGGCTAGGGCTAAGGCTAGGATTAGGGCTAGGGTTAGGGCTAGGGCTAGGGCTAGGGCTAGCGTTAGGGTTAGGGTTACGGTTAGGGCTAGGGCTAGGTCTAGGGTTCGGGTTAGGGTTAGGTTTAGGGCTAAGGATAGGGTTAGGGTTAGGTCTAGGGTTAGGGCTAGGGCTAGGGCTAGGGCTAGGGTTAGGTTTAGGGCTATGGCTAGGGCTAGGGATAGGGCTAGGGTAGGGCTAGGGCTAGGGTTAGGGTTAGGGCTAGGGCTAGGGTTAGTGTAAGGGTTAGGGTTAGGGCTAGGTCTAGGGCTGGGGCTAGTGCTAGGGCTCG
>OX463233.1:108100064-108102564 GCA_949820135.1 Sylvilagus floridanus | reverse complement strand
GGACTCGGGTTAGGGTTATGGTTAGGGTTAGTGTTAGGGCTAGGGCTAGGGTTTGGGTTAGGTTTAGGGTTAGGTCTAGGGTTAGGGTTAGGGCTAGGGCTAGGGCTAGGGCTAGGGCTAGGGTTAGGGCTAGGGCTAGGGCTGGCGCTAGGGCTAGGGCTAGGGCTGGGCTAGGGTTAGGAGTAGGGTTAGGGCTAGGGCTAGGGCTAGGGCTAGGGTTAGGGTTAGGCTTAAGTCTAGGGTTAGGGTTAGGGTTAGGGTTAGGGTTAGGATTGGGGCTAGGGCTAGGGTAGGGCTAGGGATAGGGCTAGGGTTAGGGCTAGGGCTAGTGTTAGGGTTAGGGTTAGGGTTAGGGCTAGGGCTAGGGCTAGGAGTAGGGTTAGCGTTAGGGTTAGGGTTAGGGCTAAGGTTAGGGTTAGGGTTAGGGTTATGGCTAGGGCTAGGGCTGGGGCTAGGGTTAGGGTTAGAGTTAGGGTTAGGGCTAGGGCTAGGGCCATTGCTAGGGCTCGGGTTAGGGTTAGGTTTAGGGTTAGGGTTAGGGTTAGGGTTAGGGCTATGTCTAGCTTTAGGTTTAGGTTTAGGGTTAGGGTTATGTTTAGAGCTAGGGCTAGGTCTAGGGCTAGGGTTAGAATTATGGTTAGGGTTAGTGTTAGGGCTAGGGCTAGGGTTATGGCTAGGGTTAGGGTTAGGGTTAGGGCTTGGGCTATGGCTAGGGTTAGTGTTAGGGTTAGGGTTAGGTATAGGGTTAGGGTTAGGGTTAGGGTTAGGGTTAGAGTTAGGTCTAGGGTTAGGGTTAGGGCTAGGGCTGGGGCTAGGGTAAGGGTTAGGGTTAGGGTTAGGGTTAGGGTTAGAGTTAGGTCTAGGGTTAGGTCTAGGGCTAGGGCTAGGGCTAGGGTTAGGGTTAGTGCTAGGGTTAGGGTTAGGGTTAGGGTTAGGGCTAGGGCTAGCGCTAGGGCTAGGTTTAGGGTTAGGGATAGGGCTAGGGCTAGGTTACGGTTAGGGTAGGGTTAGGGTTACGGTTAGGGCTAGGGCTAGGGGTAGGGTTAGGGTTAGGTTTGGGTTAGGGTTATGGCTAGGGTTAGGGTTAGGGCTAGGGCTAGGACTAGGGCTAGGGCTAGGGTTTGGGCTAGGGTTAGGGTTAGGGTTAGGGTTAGGGTTAGGGCTAGGCCTAGGGCTAGGGCTATGGCTAGGGTTAGGGTTAGGGCCAGGGCTAGGACTAGGTTACGGTTAAGGTAGGGTTAGGGTTACAGTTAGGGCTGGGTCTACGGCTAGGGCTATGGTTAGGGTTAGGGCTAGGGTTAGGGTTAGGTCTATGGCTAGGTCTAGGGCTAGGGCTCGCGTTAGGATTAGGGTTAGGGCTAGGGCTAGGGATAGGGCTAGGGCTAGGTTTAGGGTTAGGGTTAGTGTTAGGGCTAGGCCTAGGGCTAGGGCTAGTGCTAGGATTCGGGTTAGGGTTAGGGTTAGGGTTAGTGTTAGGGCTAGGGCTATGGTTTGGGTTAGGGCTAGGGTTAGGTTTAGGGTTAGGGTTAGGGCTAGGGCTAGATTTAGGGTTAGGGTTAGGGTTAGGGCTAGGGCTAGGGCTAGGGCTGGCGCTAGGGCTAGGGCTAGGGCTAGGGTTAGCATTAGGGTTAGGGATAGTTATAGGGTTAGGGCTAGGGTTAGGGTTAGGGTTATGGCTAGGGCTAGGGTCAGGATTAGAGTTGGGGATAGGGCTAGGGTTAGGGCTAGGGCTAGGGCTAGGGTTATGTTTAGGGTTAGTGTTAGGGCTAGGGCTAGGGTTAGGGTTAGGTTTAGCACTAGGGCTAGGGCTAGGATTAGAGCAAGTGTTAGGGTTAGGGTTAGGGCTAGGGCTAGGGCTAGGGGTAGGGTTAGGGTTAGGGTTAGGGTTAGGGTTATGGCTAGGCCTAGGGCTAGGGCTATGTCTAGGGTTAGGGTTAGGGCTAGGGCTAGGACTAGGTTATGGTTAAGGTAGGGTTAGGGTTACGGTTAGGGCTGGGTCTTCGGCTAGGGCTAGGGTTAGGGTTAGGGCTAGGGTTAGGGTTAGGTCTATGGCTAGGTCTAGGGCTAGGGCTCGGGTTAGGATTAGGGTTAGGGCTAGGACTAGGGATAGGGCTAGGGCTAGGGCTAGGGTTAGGGTTATGCTTAGGGCTAGGGTTAGGGTTAGGGTTAGTGTTAGGGCTAGGCCTAGGCCTAGGGCTAGTGCTAGGATTCGTGTTAGGGTTAGGTTTAGGGTTAGTGTTAGGGCTAGGGCTATGGTTTGGGTTAGGGCTAGGGTTAGGGTTAGGGTTAGGGTTAGGGCTAGGGCTAGGTTTAGGGTTAGGGTTAGGGTTAAGGCTAGGGCTAGGGCTAGGGCTAGGGCTGGCGCTAGGGCTAGGGCTAGGGCTAGGGTTAGCATTAGGGTTAGGGATAGGGATAGGGTTAGGGCTAGGGTTAGGGTTAGGGTTATGGCTAGGGCTACGTTCAGGATTAGAGTTGGGGATAGGGCTAGGGTTAGGGCTAG
>OX463233.1:108087564-108092564 GCA_949820135.1 Sylvilagus floridanus | reverse complement strand
ATAGGGATAGGGTTAGGGCTAGGGTTAGTGTTAGGGTTATGGCTAGGGCTAGGGTCAGGATTAGAGTTGGGGATAGGGCTAGGGTTAGGGCTAGGGCTAGGGCTAGGGTTATGGTTAGGGTTAGTGTTAGGGCTAGGGCTAGGGTTAGGGTTAGGTTTAGCACTAGGGCTAGGGCTAGGATTAGAGCAAGTGTTAGGGTTAGGATTAAGGCTAGGGCTAGGGCTAGGGGTAGGGTTAGGGTTAGGGTTAGGGTTAGGGTTATGGCTAGGGTTAGGGTTAGGGCTAGGGCTAGGACTAGGGCTAGGGCTAGGGTTTGGGCTAGGGTTAGGGTTAGGGTTAGGGTTAGGGCTAGGCCTAGGGCTAGGGCTATGGCTAGGGTTAGGGTTAGGGCTAGGGCTAGGACTAGGTTACGGTTAAGGTAGGGTTAGGGTTACGGTTAGGGCTGGTCTTCGGCTAGGGCTAGGGTTAGGGTTAGGGCTAGGGTTAGGGTTAGGTCTATGGCTAGGTCTAGGGCTAGGGCTCGGGTTAGGATTAGGGTTAGGGCTAGGGCTATGGATAGGGCTAGGGCTAGGGCTAGGGCTAGGGTTAGTGTTATGCTTAGGGCTAGGGTTAGTGTTAGGGTTAGTGTTAGGGCTAGGCCTACGCCTAGGGCTAGTGCTAGGATTCGGGTTAGGGTTAGAGTTAGGGTTAGTGTTAGGGCTAGGGCTATGGTTTGGGTTAGGGCTAGGGTTAGGGTTAGGGTTATGGTTAGGGCTAGGGCTAGGTTTAGGGTTAGGGTTAGGGTTAGGGCTAGGGCTAGGGCTAGGGCTGGCGCTAGGGCTAGGGCTAGGGCTAGGGTTAGCATTAGGGTTAGGGATAGGGATAGGGTCAGGATTAGATTTGGGGATAGGGCTAGGGTTAGGGCTAGGGCTAGGGCTAGGGTTATGGTTAGGGTTAGTGTTAGGGCTAGGGCTAGGGTTAGGGTTAGGTTTAGCACTAGGGCTAGGGCTAGGATTAGAGCAAGTGTTAGGGTTAGGTTTAGGGCTAGGGCTAGGGCTAGGGTTAGGTTTAAGTTTAGGTTTAGGGTTAGGATTAGGCCTAGGGTGAGGGTTAGGGTTAGGGCTAGGGCTAGGGCTAGGGTTAGGGTTAGGGTTAGGGTTAGTGTTAGGGCTAGGGCTAGGGCTAGGGTTAGGTTTAGGAATAGGGCTAGGGCTAGGTTACGGTTAAGGTAGGGTTAGGGTTACGGTTAGGGCTAGGGCAAGGGGTAGTGTTAGGGTTAGGGTTAGGGTTATTGCTAGGGTTAGGGTTAGGGTTAGGGCTAGGGCTAGGGCTAGGGTTAGGGCTAGGGGTAAGGTTAGGGTTAGGGTTAGGTTTATGGCTAGGGCTAGGGCTAGGGCTATGGCTAGGGTTAGGGCTAGGGCTAGGACTAGGTTACGGTTAAGGTAGGGTTAGGGTTACGGTTAGGGTTGGGGCTAGGGCTAGGGCTAGGGTTAGGGTTAGGGCTAGGGTTAGGGTTAGGGCTAGGGACAGGTCTAGGGCTAGGCCTCGGTTTAGGATTAGGGTTAGGGCTAGGGCTAGGTCTAGGGCTAGGCCTCGGGTTATGGTTAGGGTTATGGTTATGGCTAGGGATAGGGTTAGGGTTAGGGTTAGGGTTATGGTTAGAGCTAGGGCTAGGGCTAGGGCTAGGGCTAGGTTTAGGGTTAGGGCTAGGGCTAGGGCTAGGGCTAGGGTTAAGGTTAAGCTTAGGGTTAGGGTTATGTTTAGGGCTAGGGCTAGGGGTAGGGTTAGGGTTAGGGTTAGGGTTAGGGCTAGGGTTAGGGTTAGGGTTAGGATTAGGGTAAGGGCTAGGGCTAGGGCTAGGGCTAGGTCTAGGGCTCGGGCTAGGGCTAGGGCTATGGTTATGGTTAGGGTTAGGGTTAGTGCTTGGATTTGGGCTAGGGCTAGGGTTAGGTTTAGGGTTAGGGCTAGGGCTAGGGCTAGGGTTATGGCTAGGATTAGGGTTAGGGTTTGGCTAGGGCTAGTGCTGAGGATAGGACTAGGGCTAGGGCTAGGGTTAGGTTTAGGGCTATGGCTAGGGCTAGGGCTAGTTTTAGGGTTAAGGTTAGGGTAGGGGTTAGGGCTAGGGTTAGGGTTAGGGTTAGGGCTACAACTAGGGCTAGGTTTAGGGCTAGGGTTAGGGTTATTCTTAGGGTTAGGGTTAGGGCTTGGGCTACGCTAGGTCTAGGGCTAGGGTTAGGGTTAGGGTTAGGGCAAGGGTAGGGTTAGGGTTAGGGCTAGGGGCAGGGTTAGGTCTAGGGCTAGCGTTAGGGTTAGTCTTAGGCTTAGTGTTAGGGTTAGGGTTAGGGTTAGGGTTAGGGCTAAGGCTAGGGTTAGTGTTAGGGCTAGGGTTAGGGTTTGGGTTATGTTTAGAGTTAGGCCTAGGGCTAGGGCTAGGTCTAGGGCTATGTTTAGGGCTACGGCTAGGGTTAGGGTTAGGTTTAGGGATAGGGCTAGGGTTTGGGCTAGGGCTAGGGCTAGGGTTAGGGTTAGGGTTAGGGCTAAGGCTAGGGCTGGCGCTAGGGCTAGGGCTAGGGATGGGACTAGGGCTAGGGTTAGGATTATGGTTAGGTATAGGGCTAGGGTTAGGGCTAGGGTTAGGCTTAGGGTTAGGGCTAGGGCTAGGCCTATGGCTAGGGCTAGGGTTAGGGTTAGGGTTAGGGTTAGGGCTAGGGCTAGGGTTTGGTTTAGGGTTAGGGTTAGGGCTAGCTTAGGGCTAGGGCTAGGGCTAGGGTTAGGGTTGGGGTTATGGTTACGGTTAGGGATAAGGCAAGGGCTGGCACAAGGGCTAGGGCTAGGGATAGGGCTAGGACTAGGGTTAGGGTTAGGGTTAGGGTTAGGGTTAGGGCTAGGGCTAGGGTTGGTGCTAGGGCTTGGGCTAGGGCTAGGTTTAGGATTAGGGTTAGGGCTAGGGCTAGGCCTAGGGCTAGTGCTAGGATTCGGGTTAGGTTTAGGGTTAGGGTTAGGGTTAGTGTTAGGGCTAGGGCTAGGGTTTGGGTTAGGGCTAGGGTTAGGGTTAGGGTTAGGGTTAGGGCTAGGGCTAGGGTTAGGGTTAGGGTTAGGGTTAGGGCTAGGGCTAGGGCTAGGGCTGGTGCTAGGGCTAGGGCTAGGGCTAGGGTTAGCATTAGGGTTAGGGATAGGGATAGGGTTAGGGCTCGGGTTAGGGTTAGGTTTATGGCTAGCGCTAGGGTTAGGATTAGAGTTGGGGATAGGGCTAGGGTTAGGGCTAGGGCTAGGGCTAGGGTTATGGTTAGGGTTAGTGTTAGGGCTAGGGCTCGGGTTAGGGTTAGGTTTAGCACTAGGGCTAGCGCTAGGATTAGAGGTAGTGTTAGGTTTCGTGTTAGGGCTAGGGCTAGGGCTAGGGTTAGGTTTAAGTTTAGGGTTAGGTTTAGGATTAGGCCTAGGGTGAGGGTTAGGGTTAGGGCTAGGGCTAGGGCTAGGGCTAGGGTTAGGGTTAGGGTTAGGGTTGGTGTTAGGGCTAGGGCTAGGGCTAGGGCTAGGGTTAGGTTTAGGAATAGGGCTAGGGCTAGGTTACGGTTAAGGTAGGGTTAGGGTTACGGTTAGGGCTATGGCGAGGGGTAGGGTTAGGGTTAGGGTTAGGGTTATGGCTACGGTTAGGGTTAGGGTTAGGGCTAGGGCTAGGGTTAGGGCAAGTGTTAAGGTTAGGGTTAGGGTTAGGTTTATGGCTAGGGCTAGGGCTAGGTCTATGGCTAGGGTTAGGGCTAGGATAAGGACTAGGTTACGGTTAAGGTAGGGTTAGGGTTACGGTTAGGGCTGGGGCTAGGGCTAGGGCTAGGGTTAGGGCTAGGTCCAGGTCTAGCGCTAGGCCTCGGGTTAGGATTAGGGTTAGGGCTAGGGCTAGTTCTAGGGCTAGGGCTAGGGTTAGGGTTAGGGTTATGGTTAGGGCTAGGGCTAGGGTTAGGGTTAGGGTTAGGTTTAGGTTTATGGTTAGTGCTAGGGCTAGGGCTAGGCTTAGGGTTAGGGCTAGGGCTAGGGCTAGGGTTAGGGTTAGGGTTAGGGTTAGGGCTTGGATTAGGGCTAGGGCTAGGGTTAGATTTAGGGTTAGGGCTAGGGCTAGGGCTAGGGTTATGGCTAGGATTAGGGTTAGGGTTTGGGCTAGGGATAGTGCTGGGGATAGGGCTAGGGCTAGGGCTAGGGTTAGGTTTAGGGCTAAGGCAAGGGCTAGGGCTAGGTTTAGGGTTAAGATTAGGGTAGGGGTTAGGGCTAGGGTTAGGGTTAGGCTTAGGGCTACAACTAGGGCTAGGGTTAGGGCTAGGGTTAGGGTTAGTGTTAGGGTTAGGGTTAGGGCTAGGGCTAGGGCTAGGTCTAGGGCTAGGGTTAGGGTTAGTGATAGGGCAAGGGTTAGGGTTAGGGTTAGGGCTAGGGCTAGGGTTAGGGCTAGGGTTAGGGCTAGGGTTAGGGTTAGTGTTAGGGTTAGGGTTAGGGCTAGGGCTAGGGCTAGCTCTAGGGCTAGGGTTAGGGTTAGGGATAGGGCAAGGGTTAGGGTTAGGGTTAGGGCTAGGGCTAGGGTTAGGGCTAGGTCTAGCGTTAGGGTTAGTCTTAGGCTTAGGGTTAGGGTTAGGGTTAGGGTTAGGGCTAGGTCTAGCTTTAGGGTTAGGTTTAGGGTTAGGGTTATGGTTAGAGCTAGGGCTAGGTCTAGGGCTAGGGTTAGAATTATGGTTAGGGTTAGGGTTAGGGCTAGGGCTAGCGTTATGGCTAGCGTTAGGGTTAGGGTTAGGGCTAGGGCTAGGGCTAGGGCTATGGCTAGGGTTAGTGTTAGGGTTAGGGTTAGGTCTAGGGTTAGGGTTAGGGTTAGGGTTAGAGTTAGGTCTAGGGTTAGGGTTAGGGCTAGGGCTGGGGCTAGGGTTAGGGCTAGTGTTAGGGTTAGGGTTATTGCTAGGGCTAGGGCTAGGGTTAGGTTTAAGTTTAGGGTTAGTGTTAGGATTAGGGCTAGGGATTGGGTTAGGGTTAGGTCTAGGGCTAGG
>OX463233.1:108080064-108082564 GCA_949820135.1 Sylvilagus floridanus | reverse complement strand
TAGGGTTAGGGTTAGGGTTAGGGTTAGGGCTAGGCCTAGGGCTAAGGCTAGGGCAAGGGCTAGGGTTAGGGTTATGGCTAGGGCAAGGGTTAGGGTTAGGGTTAGGTCTAGGGCTAGGGTTAGGTCTTGGGCTAGGGCTAGGGTTAGGGTTAGGGTTAGGTTTAGGGCTAGACTTAGGGTTAGGGTCAGGGTTAGGGCTAGGGCTAGGGCTAGGGCTATGGCTAGGGTTAGAGTTAGGGTTAGGGCTAGGGCTAGGGTTAGGATTAGGGCTAGGCCTAGACTAGGGCTAGGGCTAGGGTTAGGGTTAGGGTTAGGATTAGGGCTAGGGTTAGGGTTAGGGCTAGGGCTAGGGCTAGGCCTAGGGCTAGGGTTCAGGCTAGGGTTAGGGTTAGGGCTGGGGTTAGGGTTAGGATTAGGGTTAGGGTTAGGGTTAGGGCTAGGGTTAGGTTTAGGGATAGGGTTAGGGCTGGGGCTAGGGCTAAGTCTAGGTCTAGAGTTACGGTTAGGGTTATGGTTAGGGTTAGGGCTAGGGCTAGGGCAAGGGTTAGGGTTAGTGTTAGGGGTAGGGCTAGGGCTAGTGCTCGGGTTAGGGTTCGGGTTAGGGTTAGGGTTAGGTCTAGGGCTAGGGCAAGGGCTAGGGCTAGGTTTAGGGTAGGGTTAGGGTTAGGGTTAGGGCTAGGGCTAGGGCTAGGGTTAGGGTGATTGTTAGGGTTAGGGTTAGGGTTAGGGCTAGGGTTAGGGTTAGGGCTAGGGTTAGGGTTAGGGTTAGGGTTAGGGCTAGGGCTAGGTCTTGGGCTAGGGCTAGGGTTAGGTTTAGGGTTAGGGTTAGGGTTATGGTTAGGGCTAGGGCTAGGGCTAGGGCTAGGGTTAGGGCTAGGGGTAGGGCTAGGGCTAGGCTTAAGGTTAGGGTTAGGGTTAGGGCTAGGGCTAGGGCTAGGGCTAGGGCTAGGTTTAGGGTTAGGGTTAGGGTTATGGTTAAGGCTAGGGCTAGGGCTAGAGCTAGGGTTAGGGTTAGGGCTAGGGCTAGGGTTAGGGTTAGGATTAGGATTAGGGTTAGGGTGAGGGCTAGGGCTAGGGTTAGGGCTAGGGCTAGGGCTAGGGCTAGGGCTAGGGCTAGGGCTAGGGCTAGGGCTAGGGTTAGGGTTAGGGTTAGGGTTAGGGCTAGGGTTAGGGTTAGGGTTAGGGTTAGGTCTACGGTTAGGGCTAGGGCTAGGACTAGGGTTCGGATTAGGGTTCGGTTTCGGTTTAGGTTTAGGTTTACGGTTAGGTTTAGGGCTAGGGATAGGGTTAGGGTTAGGGCTAGGGTTAGGGCTAGGGCTAGGGCTAGGGCTAGGGCTAGTGTTAGGGTTAGGTCTACGGCTAGGGCTAGGTCTAGGGCTAGGGCTAGGTTTAGGGTTAGGGCTACGGCTAGGGTTAGTGTTAGGGTTAGGGTTAGTGTTAGTGTTAGGGTTAGGGTTAGGGCTGGGACTGGGGCTTAGGCTAGTGCTAGGGCTCGGGCGAGGGCTAGGGCTAGGTCTAGGGCTAGGATTAGGGTTAGATTTAGGGTTAGGGTTAAGTCTAGGGCTAGGGTTAGGGTTAGGGTTAGGGCTAGGGCTAGGGCTAGGGTTAGGGTTAGTGTTAGGGTTAGGGCTAGGGCTAGGTTAGGGTTAGGGTTAGGGCTAGGGCTACGCTTCGGGCTAAGGCTAAGGCAAGGTCTAGGGCTAGGGTTAGGGTTAGGTTTAGGGCTAGGGCTAGGGCTAGGGCTAGGGCTAGGGTCAGAGTTAGGGTTAGCGTTAGGGCTAGGGCTGGGGCTGGGGCTAGTGCTAGGGCTCGGGCGAGCGCTAGGGCTAGGTCTAGGGCTAGGGTTAGTGTTAGATTTAGGGTTAGGTTTAGGGCTAGGGCTAGGGTTAGGGTTAGGGCTAGGATTAGGGTTAGGGCTAGGGCTAGGATTAGGTGTAGGGCTAGGACTAGGGCTAGGGCTAGGGTTAGGGTTAGGGCTAGGGCTAGGGCTAGGGAGAGGGCTAGGTTTAGGGTTTGGGTTAGGGCTAGGGCTAGGGCTAAGGCTAGGGCTAGGGATAGGGTTAGGGCTAGGGCTACGGCTAGGGCTAGGGTTAGGGTTAGGGCTAAGGCTAGGGCTAGGGTTAGGGTTAGGGTTAGTGTTAGGGTTAGGGCTAGGGATAGGGCTAGGGCTAAGTCTAGGGCTAGGGCTAGGGTTAGGGTTAGGGTTAGGACTAGGGTTAGGGTTAGGGTTAGGGCTAGGGCTGGGGCTAGGGCTAGGGTTAGGGTTAGGATTAGGTTTAGGGCTAGGGTTAGGGTTAGGGTTAGGGTTAGGGCTAGGGCTAGGACTAGGGCTAGGGCTAGGGTCTGGGTTAGGGTTAGGGTTAGGGCTAGGGCTAGAGCTAGGGCTAGGGCTAAGCTTGGGGCTAGAGTTAGGGCTAGAGCTGGGGTTAGGGTTAGGGTTAGGGTTAGAGTTAGGGTTAGGACTAGGGCTAGGGCTAGGTCTAGGTTTAGGGTAGGGTTA
>OX463233.1:108070064-108072564 GCA_949820135.1 Sylvilagus floridanus | reverse complement strand
TTAGGGTTAGGCTTAGGGTTATTGTTAGGGTTAGGGCAAGGGCTAGGACTAGGGCTAGGGCTAGGGCTAGGGTTAGGTTTAGGGCTAGGGCTAGGGTTAGGGTTAGGGCTAGGGCTGGGGCTGGGGCTACGTCTAGAGCGAGGGCTAGTGCTAGGGTTAGCGTTAGATTTAGGGTTAAGGTTAGGGCTAGGGCTAGGGTTAGGGTTAGGGTTAGGGTTATGTTTAGGGCTAGGGCTAGGGCTAGGGCTAGTGTTAGGGTTAGGGCTACGGCTAGGGTTAGGGTTAGGGTTAGGATTAGGTTTAGGATTAGGGCTAGGGCTAGGGCTAGGGCTAGGGCTAGGGCTAGGTTTAGGGTTTGGGTTAGTTTTAGGGCTAGGGTTAGGGTTAGGGCTAGGGCTAGGGCTAGGGCTAGGGCTAGGGCTAGGGTTAGGGATAGGGCTAGGGCTAGGTTACGGTTAAGGTAGGATTAGGGTTACGGTTAGGGCTAGAGCTAGGGTTAGGGTTAGGGTTAGGGCTAGGGTTAGGGCTAGGGCTGGGGTTAGGGTTAGGGTTAGTGTTAGGGTTATGGCTAGGGTTAGGGCTAGGGCTAGGGCTAGGGCTAGTTTTAGGATTATGGCTAGGCCTAGGGCTAAGTTTAGGGTTAGGGTTAGGGTCAGGGCTAAGGCTAGGTCTAAGGCTAGGTCAAGGGTTAAGGTCAGGGCTAGGGCTACGGCTAGGGCTAGGTCTAGGGCTAGGGTTAGGGTTAGGGCTAGGGCTAGGGTTAGGATTAGGTCTAGGGCTAGGGCTAGGGTTATGGTTGGGGTTAGGGTTAGGGATTGGGCTAGGGCTAGGGCTAGGGCTAGGTTTATGACTAGGTTAATGGTTAGGGTTCGGGTTAGGGCTAGGGCTAGAGTTTGGGCTAGAGCTAGGGTTAGGGTTATGTTTAGGGTTAGGGTTAGGGCTATGGCTAGGGCAGGGGTACGGTTATGACTATGGCTAGGGCTAGGGTTAGGGATAGGGTTAGGGCTAGGGCTAAGGCTAGGGCTAGGTCTAGGGTTAGGGTTAGGGTTAGGTTTAGGGATAGGGCTAGGGTTAGGGCTAGGGCTAGGGTTAGGGTTAGGGTTAGGGCTAGGGCTGGGGCTGGGGCTAGTGCTTGGGCTCGGGCGAGGGTTTAGGGCTAGGATTAGGGTTAGATTTAGGGTTAGGGTTAGGGCTAGGGCTAGGGTTAGGGTTAGGATTCAGGTTAGGGTTAGGGCTAGGCCTAGGGCTCGGGCTAGGGTTAGGGCTAGGGTTAGGGTTAGGGTTAGGGCTAGGGTTAGTGTTAGGGCTAATTTAGGGTTAGGGCTAGGGTTTGGGAAAGGGTTAGGGTTAGGGTTAGAGTTAGGTTTAGGGCTAGGGCTAGGGATAGGGCTAGGGCTAGGGTAGGGTTAGGGCTAGGGCTAGGGTTAGGGTTAGGGTTAGGGTTAGGATTAGGGTTAGGATTAGGGCTAGGACTAGGGCTATGGCTAGGGCTGGGGCTGGGGCTGGGGCTAGGGTTAGGGTTAGGATTAGTTTTAGTGCTAGGGTTAGGGTTAGGGCTAGGGCTAGGGTTAGGTTTAGGGCTAGGGCTAGGGCTAGGGAGAGGGCTAGGTTTAGGGTTTGGGTTAGGGCTAGGGCTAGGGCTAGGGCTAGGCTTAGGGATAGGGTTATGGCTAGGGTTAGGGCTAGGGCTGGGGTTAGGGTTAGGGTTAGGGTTATGGCTAGGGTTAGGGCTAGGGCTAGGGCTAGGATTAGGGTTAGGGTGAGGGCTAGGTCTAGGGTTAGAGCTAGGGTTAAGGCTAGGGCTAGGGCTAGGGCTAGGGCTAGGGCTAGGGCTAGGGATAGGGCTAGCGCTAGGATTAGGGCTAGTGTTAGGGCTAGAGTTAGGCCTAGGGCTAGGGTAGTGTTAGGGTTAGGGTTACGGTTAGGGCTAGGGCTAGGGCTAGGGTTCGGTTTAGGGTTCGGGTTCAGTTTAGGGTTAGGTTTAGGGTTAGGTTTAGGATAGGGATAGGGTTAGGTTTGGGGCTTGGGTTAGGGCTAGGGCTAGGGCTAGGGATAGGCCTAGGGCTAGGGTTAGGTTTAGGGCGACGGCTAGGTGTAGGGCTAGGGCTAGGGCTAGGGTTAGTGTTAGGACTAGGGCTAGAGTTAGTGTTAGGGTTAGGGCTAGGTCTAGGGCTAGGATGAGGGTTAGATTTAGGGTTAGGATTAGGGCTAGGGCTAGGGTTAGGGTTAGGGTTAGGGTTAGGGTTAGGGCTAGGCCTAGGGCTAGGGCTAGGGTTAGGTTTAGGGCTAGGGCTAGGGTTAGGGCTAGGGCTAGGGTCAGGGTTAGGGTTAGGGATAGGGCTAGGGCTAGGGCTAGGGCTAGGGTCAGGGTTAGGGTTAGCGTTAGGGCTAGGGCTGGGGCTGGGGCTAGTGCAAGCCTCGGGCGAGTGCTAGGGCTAGGTGTAGGGCTAGGGTTAGGGTTAGATTTAGGGTTAGGGTTAGGGCTAGGGCTAGGGTTAGG